>JADRCH010000065.1:4908723-4937287 GCA_019843965.1 Rhynchomys soricoides | reverse complement strand
ACCATCTGTCACTCCCAGGTATCCCTGTATGAGTCCCAACAGTTTAGCTTTTATAACCATTTAGGTTTTATCCTCAAACTCAGAAACCCCTTTTGACAGAGGTAAGGAGAAATACAACCCAAATGAGATGCGCCTCAGGAGGAGTGTGTAATGGAAGTCAAAACCAGCACCAGGGTACCTATGCCTCCAACAGGCCTGCCAGTTCAACTGCTGCCCCAGGGCGTCTTCCACTTCAGTAGACACAAGCTCTCATGAGGGGGCCTGGCTAGCTTATAAATGGTGTACACTGACCCCAGGGAGTCAGAATCAGAGTCTGGAATGAGGCTGGGGGTATTGTATGGGACCCCAGTCACCTTGAGAAGGAAGTAGCAGCTAAGCCTCTCTGCTTGATGTCACGCACAAACTCAGCTGCAGAAATCACCCTGCAGGAAGGCAACTGGCAATGCTAGAGTACCCAAAGTCAATGAACAAGGTGTCAAAGAGGTCCAGAAACCATTTCCTGTGAGGAGCAGGTATAGCAGCTGATCAGTGCCAGCACCCTGCACCTAGCTGTGAGGTGCTCACTGCCACCTCTCAGGGAGGCTCCCCTGCCTGCCGGATTAGTAATCGAAAAGGATTCTTCCTCCTGCTAACCTCCTGCATCACTTCCTGACTTGCCGGCACACTGTATAGCTTATTCATCTGCTTCTCCTAGAACAGTCATAAAGTAAAATCTAACCCGTTAGAGCCCCTACCTTCTCCACTTCTCTTGGACAACAATGTGGACAGCTTTCAGTAGCTCATTGAATCTGCACAGAATGTAAGCTCCACCAGGGCGGCCACTGTCTTTGTCTGTCTGCCTCTTCCCTCCTCTGAGGAGCCCAAGCTCCTTTACAGAGCCTGGCACACAGAGAGCCCATGGTGAATACGGGCTGTTGAGTTTTAGAGAGCAGAAAATCGGGCATAGCTGCACACCGATCCTGGTTGTAGCCCCAGATTTCTCTCCATCATTATAAACCCGAATTCACCTAATGACACTGGCCTCTGAGCATGTCTCTCAAGCTACAGGAAAGCAGACAATTTAGCTGAGCACAGGTGCTTTGTGGCTTAGGGAGGAGACAGCAGGTCATAGGAGCCCTAGATACTGCCTCTGTCAAGCCAGGTTGCCCCAAGACCAGCCACTGAAGGCTCCTTCCTCGAAGCCGTGGCTAAATGTAAAGGCAAGAAGCAACATGTGCACAGCATGTCACATGAGCCATTTGTTAAGAAAGAAACAGTTCCTTGGTTAGCTCAGCAAGGGACTTGGCCTGATATTACCCTTCAGAAATGCGATTTTCTAGGACAGAAGGCCTTATGATCAGGGAAGCTGTCCTCAGGCTTTGAGACGGGAAAGTATTAAAAAACAAAAAGCCAGTCCATTACATCAGGGACAATAGGACAGAGCCTTTAAGGAAAAATCTAAGGGGAACTTCATTCAGAGGCTAGCAGTCATGTGATAGTCATGTTGGGCAGGATGGCGCAGGGAGACCTGGAGAAAAATCTTCAGAGAAACTCTCTAAAGGAAATATCTGACTTTTATATTGTTTCTGGAGTGACAAGAAGTTCTGAATCATGTATTAGTTGGGACAGTCTATGTGACAAGGAACACAGAGGAGCCAGTGACTGGGTCAGATCAACAACTATGAAGCCACAACACAAACAGCTTTGTAACTGCAGGGGACCTGTGCCAGTCTGCCTTCATGCTCCTGTTCCTGTGATGAACATCGTGATCTGAAGCAATCAGGGAAGAAAGGGTTTGTTTCATCTTACAGCTTACAGTCCATCCTGAAGGAAAGCCAGCGCAGGAACTGCAGGCAGGAACTGAAGCAGAGAGTCAGAAAAAAGACAGCTTACTGGCTTGCTCATCGTGACTGGCTCACCTGCCCTCTTAAATAACTCAGGGACATTTGCCCAGGGGTGGCACATCCCACAGAAGGCTGAGCCCTCCCATATCAACCGTTAATCAAGAAAATGCCCCACAGAATTGTCTACAGGTCAATCTAAGGGAGGCAACTCTCTTTCCAGCTTGTGTTAGTTGACAGCACAGAGGCATGACCTAATTTCGTCAGGCTATAGGGTCAGCTGCTTAACTTAACTAGCATCTTCAAGGGAAGGCCTTTGATGGAAAACCACCTTAAAAGGGAGGCCCTTGATTTAACACCACCAGTTCAACCCTCTGGATTCAGACAGGACACTGGACCCAGTGAGGTGGACAGAGCAAGGCAAGTCACGGGAGGAGCCAAAGCCAGGCCCAGGGCCTTTACATCCAGCTCTGGGAGGTGAACAGATAAGGGCCAAGTAAAAGGCTACCCCCACTAAGACGGGCACCTCTCTCAATACCCTTCTCCAGACACTGAAAAGTGGAGAAAATTACACAAAGTTTCTACCCAAAACCTGCCAGCCGTCATGAACAGCTGCCTCCTACAGATGCTGAAGTAAGGTTTGGGGTAGCAAACCTGCCTTCTTAAATAACTCAGGGCCCTGAGAGGAAAATGGGTAAAGCGAGGTCTGCTCATAATAAAACACCATAAAGCACCACGTAGCAGCTGAAATGACCAATGAGACCCACAGCTATCCACAGCAGCAGTCAATTTCAACATCGTCACGTTGAGGGAAAACAGAAGTATCAAGACGGTATTTAAGAACATTTCTCTAATTGCTTAATAACAAAACACAGCACCCTAGTTTTCTCTCTACTGCAGTGATAAATGCCATGACCAAAAGCAGCCTGGGATGAAAAGGGTTAATATCACTTCCACTTCTACACCACAGCCCATCTTCCAAGGGAGCAGGGCAGGAGCTCAAGGCTGGAACCTAGAGGCAGGAAGTGAAGGGGAGACTACAGAGCAGCACTGCTTACTGACTCGCTTTCTCCGGCTGGCTCTGCGACCTTCCTCACACACACCAGAACCGCTTACCTTGGACTGGCAGCACCCACAGCTGGCCAGGCCCTTTCCCTTCAATGTTAACCAAGAAAACTTCCCCGCAGACTTGCCTACAGGCCAATCAGATAGAGGCATTATCTCAACTGAAATCCCTCTGCCCAGAAATCTCTAGCTGTGTCAAGTTGACATAAATATTGACCAGCACACACAATAAGTATATACCACAGATGTATATGTGAAATGAAAAGAAAAAATAAACAAATTGTACAAGACACCCAACTTCTTTCTCATCTAGGACAAGGAATATCCTGAAGAACGAGCGGGAAGACACAAGGGTGAGATTCAGCCACAGTTGTATTTTACTTCTGCAAAAAAGAATCTGAATCTGACACAGCAAATGTTAGCACCCACAGCAGGGCTGTCCTCAGCATCTGGCCACATGTTCGCCAGCATCATCTGCCCCACATCACAGCTGAGCTCTGCCGGGCTGGGGCTCCCAACTTCAGTGACAAGAAAATGATCGAGCCAAGAGACCCTATATGTTCCAGGCCTATGGGAGACATTCTCATCCAAAGCCCAACACATCCTGAGATCCTGTCTCAAAAAGTCAGAAACCCACAGAACAGCTTATAAAATAAAGGTGACAGCGTACTATGTGAACAGTAAGTGTGAAACAGACAATGAGATCAGAAGCACCATGACCTTACAGCGTGACATACAGCTCCCATAAGTGAAGTGAACAGAGATAAACCCCACCCCATCCCCAGACACACCAAAATTACACTAGCAAGTGACAAAGGGGTGCATGGGAAAGTGAGGAGGGCTTCTGAGAACATGACTTTTAGCTTCCTAGCCTCTGGAGAGGCAGGTCAAGAAGGCTCTTGCGGTCCACTGCCCACCTCTCTCTAGGCGCCCTCTCATGTCCTCACAACCCTTTCTCCCCCTGGGCCTGGAGTCAAGCCTCAGAGCAGAACATTCTCATGGGCCAGCAAGCTGTTCTCTCATACTTCCGGGTTGTAACGAATCCCTCCAGAGTTGTGTGAATCAAGCCCAGATGCTGCACGTGTCACACAAGAGAACGAGAAACCAGCAGTTATAGAAACCAGGAGGTTAAACAGCAAGAGCTTCCAACTTTGACAAAGAAACCATTTTGTTTTGTTTGCTCTAAGCAGTCTTCCAGCTTTGAGAGAGTCCTGGGAGTGAACAGCTCCACTGCTGGTACATCTGGTCAAAGCCAAGATTCTCTGTGAGCCTGGAGGACCAGAAAGGAGACAAAGCTAACCAGCTTCAGGTCCTTGGCAATGACTACTCATGAAACTTAACTCACCATTTGGCTATTTACACTTTGCTGGGGTCCAAAGGTCCCAGCCAGGTTTTCAGTTGTGACGGGTAGAGGAAAATGGTGTCCTCCAAGGTATCCCAGTAATTCCAAGGACAACCTCTACCCAGGAGGCAGAGATGGGCCATAGGGTAGACAGTGCCCAGGCTAGACTATGTTGTGTTACCCAGAGGACTCCCCACCTTCCATGAGCTCCCAACAAGCACTCCCACAGTCATGCCCTTGTAGATGATGGGGACCCAGAACTCTGGCCTTGGCACACACATCGGCAAGGGCTAACCCAATCAATGAAGAGGGAGCAAAGCCCACTGCATACTGACATCTGTTAGGCATACCTTACAACAAGGAGTCATCTCCTAAAGTAACCAGCAGCTCACCTCCCCTAGTGTCTTCTCAACTGCTGCAGAGCCATATCCCACACCTTTAAGCTTGTGCCTCTTCCACTGACAAACCTGGGGACCACAGGGTGTGACGTTGGGCTCAGGCAGTGTGTCATTCCTATTTAGCAGAGACACCAATTGAACATAGGATGTGGCTCAGGCTTTCTGGAGAGCAAGGCCCTGTGAAGACATGCCAGGGACAAGTTTGGCTACCCCAACACAGCACATGGACTTTAGAGACCGCTCAGGAAACAGGGTAGCCTTACCTATGGGTCCTACCAAACACCTACTAGGTGCTGGACATGGACAGGTCCTTTTCCACACTCATTCACTTGATCCATGTGTCCCTTGTGTAGCTGAGGAAATTACTCATAGAAGGAAAATTACCTATGGCCCCTGGAGGGATGAGGGACAATCAGAAGCTGAACCACACCCATCTGTGCCAACACCAATCGTTCAGCAAACCCATGCCACTCCTACATGAGCCCACACAGGAGGGAGAGAGAAGCCAACATGATCTCTACTCCCAGGCCTTCCCATCTAGCCCGCTCCCAGAGTGGCAGGCAGAGAGACTGTAGGGTAACAGCAGCATCAGTCTAAGCGTTAGAGGAACAGGCATTCAAGAGGGCCATTTGGATGCTCCAGGCAGGTTTGAGCTGGATAGGAAGCTAGGTACCCTAGCTTCATTCCTGTTGCTGTGATACGATAACGTGAAACCCCAGCTTGGGAGAGGGGTTTATCTGACCTCCTAAGTCCAGGTTACAGTCCACTACAGCAGAGTGACAGGTGTGCCAGGACCACAGCTGATCCCATCATAGCCACAGGTAAGAGCAGAAAGAATGCCTGCATCTCTGGGGCACTGCAATATCAAATCCTCCAGTTCCTCACCCAGCACCTGGGTCACCCCAAAGGGAGTGGGCCCCTGGGCCTCCAGCTCTGCCGCAGCACCTGAAGCTGCAGCTCTCCTTCGCAGATGCCCCACAGTACTGGCATCTCTATCTCCTGGGGTTTCCACTACAACTAGAGCTTCATGTTCCCAGTTTCACGAAATGGACTTTGAGAGCCGCCCCACAGAACACTAACCTGCTGCATGTTTCCTAGCCTTGGCTGCTCTCCATGACCCCTCAATCCTGTCTTTCATGTCTTCTAAACTAGTACATTGTGAAGGACACTTATGACGTTGCTAGGTTCTGCTACCATCGTGAGATACAGACTCCTTGGCTACAGCTATATCAGCTTCTGTGTGGACCCCGAAGAAACACTCTTCTACCTACCAGCAGGGCAGAAGGCTTCCTTACAATGGTGCTGAATGCACCATCAATCAGGGCTGCTTCGTCAGAGCCAGTCTAAACACCATCCCACCTCTGCCAAGCAAATCAGCCCATTATCTTTAAACTTAACTTCCCTCAGACTCTCAGGACATGAGCAAAATGAAGATAGGTTCCTGGTCAAGCAGCATACAACGGCCCCTAGCCCTGCTCCCAGTACAGCCCTTGCTCCCCTCCGAAACGTTATGAGCTGGACCCCAGAGTCTCTGTTTCTCTCAGCATCCTTCCAAGTCCCCTTCTAGAACAGTTCATTAAGCTCTGCTCCCAGCTTCTAGTGGCTTTCCTAGCCCAATGTACCAAATGTCTCCATGTCACCCCTGCCCCAAACAGTTCAGGGTTTAATGCCACACTGTCAGGTTCATCACTCCTCAGTACAAAGTTCTATACCAGTCCATCTCTGTTGCTGTGATAAAAGACCCTGACTCCAACTCAGCTCACAATTCCACAGCAGGGAAGCCATGATGCCCGGGGCCTTCACTCAGCTAGTCACATCTGGTCAACAGCAGAGAAAGTCGCCTTCATGCTTACCACTTGGGTTTTTTTTAAAGCTATTTTTTAAATGTGTGTGTATCTGTGTGAGTGCATGCTGTGCGTTCAGGTGCCCATGGAGGCCAGAAGGGGGTGTCAGAGCTAGAATTACAGGTGATTATAGGCCACTGATGGGTGCTGGGAACTGAACCTTGGCCTTCTGAAAGAGCAACTGATGAGCCCACTCTCCAGCTCCACCTTCTCCATTTTAATACGGTCCAGGACCCAAGCCCAGGTACCAGTGCCACCCACAGTCTCCATGTCAGCTAATCAAGCTTATCCCCACAGTCATACCCAGAAGCCAGTCAGATCCAGACAATCCCTCACGGAGACGCCCTTCCCAGGTAGTGCTACACTGTCTAAAGTTGACCACTTAACCCTCACACCATCAGAGAAGGAAATATCTAGAACAGTTTCTGGATGCCGTGTGGATCAGCTCACCAGGGCAAGAGACCACAGAAACAGGCACAACTGAACTGCAGTGGAAATGCAGGACCAGGCAGAGGTAGCAGTGGATTCTCAGTCCACACCCGACTCCCCACCTCAGGTCACACAGAGGCCCAAAGCCAGGCCAAAGGCCTCGGAGCTCAGAGTGAGAAAAGGACAGAATGCCTGGGCCTGCACCTGAGGCAGCCCGGAAGGGTGCCATTCCAGGGGCGCGTCACAGCGTCACTACACACAGAGCACATGCAGAATGACCACAGGAAAGTGAGATGGAACCAATGTAGCCCTCCAGGAAAGAAAGCTGAAGATGTAAAGATAAGAACCATTTAGAACTCTAGGAACAAACCAAAGAGAGGTTGGGCAGGGAGACAGGTGACCCCGCAGCCCAGAATCCCCTAGTCCAGCTGTGTGATTACTGTGATTTGAATAACAATGGCTCCTATAGTCTCCCATTTGAAAGCTTGGTCCCTAGCTGGTAGAACTGTCTTCAAAGGATTAGGAGGGATGTGGCCTTGTAGGAGGAGTTTCCAGTGAAATCACTGGGACCCAGCTTTGAGGTTTCAAAAGACTGAGTGATTCCCATGCACCCTGCCCCCAGGAACAAAACAAAGAGAAGGTGGACAGGGAGACCTGGAACCCATGGACACACACACACCCCTCCAATTTGCTGATCAAGACGTGAGCTCTCAGTTGTTCCCACCTTCATGCCTTTGCTCTGCCATCTTGGACTCTAACCCTCTGAAACAGTAAATGCTTTCTTTTGTAATTTAACTTTGTTACGGTGTTTTTATCACAACAATAGAAAAGGGACTAGAAGTGCCTAAAACAAGCCACTCGGCTTTTCCTGGGCCCCAGGTTCCTCACAGGTAACGTGAAGGCTCCAAACTTCTTCCAATCCAGACTTCCTGTGACCTACCACCAAGTAAACACAGGAGGTAGTGCCCCACACCAGAGCCTATGGGATGTACTGAAAAGAGGCTCCTGCTGGCAGCAGGCTCCACAGCACAGGGCGAAGCAGGAAGGAGGGCGCCAGACCCTGGCTCTGGGACCCAGTGCCCTACTTTTCATAAATTACTTGAAAACTCTCCACCAACTGTGACCAACAAGGTCACATGTGTAAGCCCCCTGAACAGAGCACCCTGATCACCATTCCACTGGGGCTCCAGACCTCACAGAGCATTCCATGCTTCAGAAGAATAAGAAAGAACCACCCAAATCAACAGCCATTAAGTATGGATACAGTGTTCAAAGGTGAGAAGGTCATGGGTCCAATCCAGCTCAGCTGCTCATTGCCATTTGGCTCATGAATCTACCCTAGGCCAGCGGCAGCTGTAAACTTCTCTTGAAGAGAGAAAGAACACTTGCACACTAAGCATTCTGCAGACTAAGGGCAAGACCAAGGTAGGCTCCAACATGATGCCTGCTCCTCAGGAGCTTTCAACTGAGTCAACTGCTGTAATTCTTGCAGGAGAGAGCTGGGGAGATTCCATTCCCCTCATCTCCTCAAGAGTGAGGCCAGGAAACCAACCAAAATCTCCCAGCAAAGAAGACTCTCTGAGGCTCATTCCAGGAACTACCACAGGAAGAGCTGAACAATGGCCTCTTCCCCTCATCTCCTAGCTTCTGTTCAGAACAAATTCTAGAACATGTGCTTGCAAGGAACTTCCTGGTACCCATTTTAGATCCACCAGTAAGAGGACTGCTCATGTGACTCAGGACTGGAAAGTCCCCATCCTTCTGCCACCATCTGCATAAAAGGCCTCCAGAGGCCCATACGGAGAACTTGCTAGTCAGCCTGGGGCATTACAGGAAAATGACAGAATATTTCAGAGCAGAGACTCAGTGGGAGGTGTGTGTGAGAGTGTACAGGCAGCAGAGGCCGGATTAGCACCTGAAGTCATCCACTCTGCCAGCCTGACTGGCAACCAAGGGACATTCCTGTCCCTCAGCACGAGAGTTAAAGACAAAGGTCACCACATCTTGGTTTTTACAGGGCTGCTGGGGATGTGGAATCAGGTCTTCATGCTTCCTAGTAAACGCTTTACCAAACGAGCCATCTCCTAGCCCACAGAGATCCTAACGAATTAGAGGTGAACCCTTGAAGGGAACACGGGGACCCCTGCCCTTTCTTTTTCCTTTCTTTCAGTTCCCAACCAAGTGAACTGGGATCTACACTGTGTGTTTCCTGCTGCTGCCATCTGACACCCCACCAGAGAACTATAAAAAATGGTTTTGTTTGATTATGGGCTGCAAGGTTAAACCTGTTATCTAAAATAATCCTTGGTGGACTAAGAATATAACTTGATGGTAGAGCACTTGCCTAGTATGCAAGAGGCCGCACAATCAATTCCAGTACAAATAAACAAATAAACCTCTCTTTTTAGACTGAATGTCTATTAGTTTGTTACTGTAATGGAAAAGATACATTGTTACTGTGATAGAAAAGAAACTAATCCATCACTTACAGGTGAGAAGCTAAAGCTCAGACACACTAGAAAGCTAGACGAGAAAGACTTGAACTCAGCATGAACATCCTGGGCTGATTCTACCCACCAATGGCTGAGCAAGGGCAGGGGCTGAAGGCAGGGACATGGCAGCAGAAGCTCTGGACAGATTAGGAACCTCCCTAGCTCTTATAGTAAAAGAAACAATAGGAGTCCTTCCCAATAGCACCGGGATTGAGGCTCAAAAACTTAGAAAGACACCTCTAAAACACTGTGACCATTCTGGCTGGTCTCAAGTGGGGCAACCCCTACTGGAGGGCTGATTGGGAGCCTTCTAATTAAGCACGATCCCACATGCCTAGGAATAGTGATCACAGGACATCTGTGAGGTGTCACCCACTCCTCACTTCCTGTAGCCCCAGGCCACTGCTCACCCTTACTGCCCACTTGCCTGCATCTATCTATTCCTGTACCCATTCCACCTGCTCTGAGCCCCACACTCCACCAGCTCTGTCTTATCACTCCACGGAGACAGACGTAAGAGCCAGCCCCACATTCTAGTAGCTTCAACATACCAGGGATAGGGGAAGGGACTGATGGGTATGGAGTGTCAGAGGTGGGTGGAACCCCACACGAATACCACAATAAAAAGGGCAGCCTCCTGGGTGGGGAGTGTAGTCTACAGAGAGCAAAGAGACGGACAGATTCAGGAGAGGAAGACCCATGCATGCAAGCCAGGCACCCTGGGCACAGCCCCTGTTCCTGGATGAATTGCTAGCCCTGGCAGCAGACACTCCCTCAGCCAGGCTCCCTTCCCCTGTCTGCTCGCCTCTGCCAGGCAGGAGTCAGGCCTGCCATCCTAGTAGCCTGTCCCCCTTTCTCCAAATTACCATCAATGGCATCCTCCAAGATCCTTGCTCCCTCAGGCAGCCCCAAGCACTCCAAGAATCCCTTGCTTTGTCTTCTGGTCCCTCAGACAAGGGTGGCCTGGGACACCAAAGCCAAATTAGCATTATGCCTGATATTGTGCAGTGTCCTGGGCACCTACCAATGAATCCCTTCTAGAATTGCATCTTGGTCAGGACCCTACCAAGCTGACCATTTGGGTAGGTCTCACTGACCAACCCCCCAACACACACACACACACACACACACACACACCACTGGCCCACACCAGACTGCCATGATAATCTGGCACCTTGTCTCACGCCTCCAGTTTGAAAGAGCCACAAAGTGTGAAGCCCAAGGCCACCTGCAGTGGGCAGGAGCTGAGAATGTGAGCATGCCTACAAACATGGAGGAGTGCAGGGCTTTTGGTACCATGGCCTTCTAAATCACTGGCAGTTTACACCTACCCAGTCCTTCAGTACCACAGTCTGTGTGCAATCAGATCAAGAAAACAATCTGAAAGATACTGAGAGGAGGCAAAGCAAGCATCACCTGTCAACTGTTAGTTTCCTAGAGTTCCAGTGGAGCTCCTGGAAGCTAATCACACTCACAGATGCAGCAAGTCTGTCCACATTGCCTTCAAGACACAGCAAGCACAGCTCCAGCTCTCCCACTGACTGCAGAATAGCAAGCAGACATTCAAAGAGCTTGCACCCAGCACCAGGTAGGTAGGCTGGAGGCTCCAGGGGATGAGGAGGGTGACGATTAGAGCCTCTTGCTTCCAGCAGCCAAGGCACATGTCTATAACATGGACAGATACAGTCTATGCCCTCTCTTCCCCCTCCCCATCTCTGATCTCATCAGCCTAATTAGTGCTTACAGGGGAAGGCAAGGACACAACAGAGTATCCAGTAAAACACCCAGTTCCTGCTTCAGGACAAGCAAGCAAAGCACTGGAATGGAGGTAGGGAACAGACAGGAAGGAACACTGTAGTTTAGAGAACTGTGGAGAACACAGAATAACACAAGGCTCCTTGAAGCCAGCCTGGGCAATGCTATTGTTATTGCAAGCCGACTGCACCACCTTCCAAGTGGGTGTGCCTTCTAGAATGCCAAGAAGGAACCTGCTGTCACACACCTACTCAGGAAGTGGAAGTAGCAGCCACCAACTCATCACTCACTCTCTGAGAGCCAGGGAGGCCCTGTGTTATGTCGCAGCATCTTTCTCCCACAGACTGAAGACCATGAGGGAGAGGGAGTCAAGAGTGGAGGCTCAGAAGTATTACATCCAGGGCAGCTGGTCCTAAATGTCACATACTGGACTTGAACCCAGGTCCCAGGCTCCAAGCTGCACATTCTTCCCCTGGGCATTTCCCTGGAGGATCCAGGATAGACTATTAGAGGCAGGAAGGTGAGCAAGTGTGAAAAACTGAGTGTTCCCAGCTACAGAAGAAGGGAGGGAGGGGACAGATGGGGGCACCTCCTCTCCCAGCCTGAGGCCTCCTGTGCAGGGTAACAGATGCCAGACTCTGTGGCACTTCATTCCACCAGAGAGGATTGCTTAATTGGGACTTTTAAACAGTAATCACCCCCAATAAATGAAACAAATGGCTTTAATTTGGAGCACATTAAGTTAACAGCAAACATGACACCAGCTGACAGGGCCTGGCTCAACTGTTCAAAACAGGTAGAGCTGCTTCCTGTGGTGGGGCCCTCTAGGTTAAGGTCAGTGCAGCCTGGGAAGACTGGGTGGAAGATGATGAAGGCCTGGCCATCTGACAGGTCCTCCCCCTCTCACAGAACAGTGGGAGTGGCCAGGGACAAAACAAAGTTCTAAGCAGAGAGGCTATGAGGAAAGCAGCTGGGGTCTCTAGCTCTGTCCTGTCCAGGCATAATGTGGGTGACGGAGGCCTGAGGCCTGTGGGTCGGGGGCCCTCCAGCCCACAGGACATCGGCAATTCTCCTTCCTTCACCAGTTAGGAGGACTGGGGTGGACCTGAGAGGTGGGAATCCCAACACATTGTCAGCCAGCGATCTGAAGCTCCTGCAGCTAGACCAGCCAGGGCTACAAGCATGCCCAGCACCGTCTCCACAGACACACTTCCCACATCTGAAGCAGGATCCAGTCTCAGGTGACAAGGAATGAGTATGTTCGGGGTAGCACTACAAGGCCAGCTGGGTAGCACCAGCTAAGCTCCCAGACTTCCTCCCTCCTTCTGCCAGAGAACCAGATCCAGCTGCCCTGGAGGCCCATTAACCACATTCAATCAGTCTCCTCAACCCGGTTTACACTGGACAGGAAGGAAAAGACCCCTCAGAGACGCCACGAGGCGACCTTTCTTTGGTCCCTCTTTCTAAAGCCCTGGGAGTGGGGCCGGTGAAAGCGAGCACTCATTGGAGACCCAAAGGCCAACACGGTGCCACAGCGCCCTCCAGCGGCCAACTAGAGACAATGTCCCTCCACTACCCAGGCTTTCCAGAAGCTTGTGCGATGTGACTCGGCCTCTCCTCATGCAGACCGTGGGCGACAGTTTTCCCAAGAAAATTGTAGACTCCAAAGTTCCACAGAGGTCTCCCTAGTGCACATCCCGAAGCAGAAGTCAAAGACGTGGGCCACCCAAGGCATAAACTCCCCAGTACTGCCCCAGGCAGAGAAGAGTTGGAATGCTAGCCCAGGGTAGATCAGGTATCTAAAGAGACCTTCCTACCCCAGGGAGTCAGATGCAGAGAAGCCAACATCAGTATTGTGAGGTCCACTGACCATGTTCTTCAAATTACACAGGTTTCTAAAGATGTTCTAAAGGCAGGGAGAGGAGAGCTAACGCAGCTGGGAGGTTGTCTGTAGAACGCATTTGGGTTGTTACGGTTTGAAAATGAAGTGTCCCCGACCCTCAACAAACGAAAATCATGCGGAGAATGTTCAGTCCCTAAAGCAGCGTTCTGAGGCAGGGCTTTTAGGGATGAGCACATCTCAGGAGCCCGGAGCACTGGACTAACCTTTTGATGGACTCATAATCTGGTGGCATTATAAGGATGTGGTAGGGACTAGAGCAGGGGCCAGAGCAGGGGCCGTCATAAAAAGTAGGTCACTGGGGCTGTGCCCTTTGCCGTCTCAATCTGTTGTAAGCAGCCTTGCTACACCCTCCTGTCATTATAATGTCCCCAACGATGGCGCTGAAGCCTCCGAAACTGATGGCAATTAAATACATCCCTCTTTGTTTTTTCTTGGGTGTTTTGGCTCAGTGACAAAATGTGGCTTAAGGAAAATCAGCACTGAAAATTAGGTGGCGTTGCCACTGCTTCTGACCACCAGGCCCACAGGTCTTTGAAAGTGGCTTGTGGGAGAAACTTGAGAATACTGGGAGAAGCCCTGGGGCACTGTGAGCAGAGCTTACAGGTGAAGCCAAGGTCTCAGAACAGATGCCTATAGCAAGGCCCCCAGTTAAGTCCAGAGGCTTCAGACAAGGATGATGTGTACCACCCCCTCGACTCCCCACCCCCCCTTCATGAGTTAGAGGCGCTATTCCCTTACCTTTAGGCCATTCACAGTATACTCTAGAAAAGAATTTGCTACATTTTGTCCATGCCCAGAGATTTTGTGTAAAGCTGAACTTTAAGATGACATAACAATCTGGTGAATGAAACGACAAAGCAGGGTATTCTGGGTATTTTATGGCATCAATCGGAGCAAAATGAAGGCTTGCTTTTTGAAAAAGCCATAGTTTAGCAATAGGTTTATAGTGTGAAGTAGCCGAAGAAATAAGAACCATTAAAAAACAAACAAACAAACAAAAAAAAAACAAAACCAGGGCAGCAAGATGGCTCCCCAGGTAAAGGAACTGGCTTTCATGCCTGAGTATGATCCCTGGGCTCCACATGAAAACAGACTTTCCAAAGTTGTCCTCTGACTCCCACACAGGCTGCTGTGACATGTCTACACGCAGACCCCCCCATACAATAAGTAAGTGTTCAAACTGTGCATGTAAAGAAGCTAACTAAGGACATCAGGGCAACAGGAGAGCTACCCTGAGGGAAGCTCAGGAAGTGGCCAACCCTATCCTGGGGCTCAAAGGTCTAATGGAATAAAAGACTTTCCAGTTGCCTGCTCATGAAGGACCAGGTAATTGTTTCCCCAAGTTAGCCATCTGGAGTCTCAGAAGCCCCTGCATCTGTGATCCAAGGGGTCAAAGTCTCCAGCTAAAGGCAAACGTTGGCATATTCCATGTGATGCTGGCTGTGTATATACACCAAATGTGCAAGTTATGGATTTGGGGCTGGCAGCCCTTGAGAGGATCATACATGAAACTGTATGCGCCGATGGAGACTCTATGACAGTGCTTCTCAACCTTCCTAATGCTGCGACCCTTTAATACAGTTCCTCATGTTGTGGTGATCCCCAACCATAAATTATTTTGATGCTACTTCACAACTGTAATTTTGCTACTGTTATGAATTATAATGTAAATAGCTGGTATGCAGGAGATCTGATATGTGACCCCTGTGAAAAGGTCACTGGGCCCTCAGAGGGATTGAGACCCACAGGTTGAGAACCACTGCTCTAGGAACTTGAGGCCCAAGAACATGAACCGCCTGCCAGGAAAGGTCACAGGTAACAAACACAGGCTGGCCAGGAGAGAGGTCATATGGCCCAGAGGGTTCCCAGGCACTTCGGTGCTCACTTTATGCCATGAGCCTCACCTGTGTGAGATGGGGCAGGAGATGTAAGTGCCTGCAGGGTGTGGGTCACTGTAATCCTGTCCCTGCTTTCCATGCTCCCCCTGCCCCGCCCACTCTCCTTTCAGAACAGGAATCTTTACCCTATTCCACAGTATGTTGGAAGTTTGTAACTTACTTTTTAATTTTACAGGAGTTCACAGCTAAGCGTTTGCCTTGAATCTCAGAGGAGACCTGGCTCCCTTTTTTTTCTTTGTCAATACTGGAGCTGTGCCTATGAAGGCTCTTGGTAATAGACCGATGCATTTACTTTGCAGTGTGAGCCCAGGAGCCTTTGGGAGCTAGGAATGGAATGTTGGAGGTTGGATATGGAATGCCTCCTCTAACCGCTGGAGGAGGGGAGGAAAATATCTATAATTCCAGCGCTCAAGAAGAAGAGGCGGGAGAATCAGTTCAACGCCATCCTGACTCCATAGCCATCCTGACTCCATAGTACGTTTGAGGTCAGCCTGGTCCCCTACAGTGGCGCAGTTTCAGGGAAGCGTTAGGGTTCTGACTTAAGCAATGGGACAACCTGATGGCACTATTGTTAGGTATGGGAAACTAGGAGGTGGGGCCTAGCTGGAAGAAGTAGGTCCCCAGGGACGTGCCCTTGCGAGGTCTCCCCCCAACCCCCACCCCGTGTGTGTGTGTGTGTGTGTGTGTGTGTGTGTGTGTTTCTCTTGTCTTTCTCCTCCTCTTCCTGGTCCCCTCTCCCGCCCTTGTGTCCCCCCCCTTCCAAGGACCAGAAGGGGGCCCACCACACCTCTACAGCACAAAACTCTGCTCTTTATAGGCCCACAATTGGGCCAAAGCACCATGGGCTGAAACCCCTGGAGCCATGAACCACAATAAAACTCTCCTCCTCCCCTCGCCCCCCACTTCTCTCCTCCCCCCTAGTTAGTTTTGCCACCATGGAAAAACTAACTAGCACAGTGTGTAATACTGCCAAATACGCTTATCCAACTGCCCTGATTTATCAGCACATGATCACCTCATAGTAAACTAAGAAAATGCAAGTCAAAACCAAATCAAACCAACCAAAATACCAAGATCAAACCACAGACAAGTGAGTGTGGAGAGCGAGGCCCCATACACTGACTGCAGCAGTGGGCAACAATATGGCTGCCTTGAAACCAACCTGGCCATTCTGAAGACCTGCTGTTCTACTCCTAGGTTATAGCCAAGAGATCTAAAAGCATGTCTACCCCTAAACTTATAAGCAAGTAACCACAGCAAGCTGCCCCAAAAGGGAAACTAAGGAAATTCATCAACTGATAACTGTGTAATAGAAGTCGATCCATACCATGGAATATTATCTAAATACAAAAAGGGACAAAGTACTGGTGTGTGGATCTTAAGAATTTTATGTTCATCCCTGCCCAGTGCCACATGGAAGACGCCCAGAGACCCCAGGTGCCACTAAGAGGAGTAAGTGGTGGAAAAATGGAAGAGAAAGAGAAACAGAAGGATGCGGGCACAATGAAGAGAGGCAGAGCTGGAGACTCCAGGGTAGTGAGGAACAGCCTGCTGTGAGTAGCCAGTGATGCCACCTGAGGCCACAGTCAGGTCCTGGCCCATGTTGCTGCTGGTGGCCCTGTGGGAGGTGTGTGTGTGGAGGGGGTCTGTGTCAATGTCCCTGGCCCATCTGTGTAGGGAGGTTAGTGGATGTCCTGCTTATGTAGCAGACTAAGGGGTACTGGTCATTTCAGACTCAGGAATGGAGGTGTCATTTGTGGGTCCCCAAAACCTGACAGATGAAGGTCATACCTGCCTTCTGGGATACTCTAGCAGGGAAAGAACACACGAGCCCCTCAGCCCCCTCTCCTCATCTTCTCTGAAGAAGTTGCTCCTGCGGGGAGTCCCTTCCCTCAGACTCTGCTCCCTCATCTCTTTACCGCTTCCCAGGCCACCTACATAAGACAGCCAAGTCCCCACCCTGAACATCTGCACACCCCCAGCCCCTTGTCTTGCTTTGCTTTTTTCCATGAAACCTGCTCTCTTACTGTTTGTGTAGAGTCCACCTCACACACATTTCCCAGACTCCACAGTGTGAGTTCCCAGAGGGCTGTCCTGTTGCTATGGTTCACGGAAACCGAGAGCAGTGCTTATCCAGGGTTAGCATTCAACACCTGCTAGGGGGATAGACAGAAAAATGAGCATGGGCCATAAGAGACATACACGGGACAGGAAAGACGGAGTATGCTTTAGGAAAGGGGCTCCAAACGAGCAGACAGAACAGTGACAACACGGGACACTACGAGGTACAGGACCAGCAGAGGTGTCAACAGTGGCTGTGCAGGACTGGGGCTACTTCTGAGGACTGTTCACTGTGCTTATTTTATCAAGAAGACAGCGGAGGAAGTCCACATTGGATTTTAGACCAAAGCCAAAGCCACAGAAACACTGGATTGAACACAAAGCAACGCAGATTTGCTGGTCCAAGCTTCAACAGCCATCCTGGACCATGACAAGAAGGGCTGACCCTGGGGAGGGTGAGACAGTGACCTAGAAAGAGCCTCATGGCTACATGGGGGTCTCTCTCATGCCAACCAGAAATGCTTCCCTCTGGACTATTTAAATGAGAAACCAGCTCAAACGTGTATAAGTCAGCTTCTTTCTGGGTACACCCTGTTGAATGTGATACAGTAAGAAAAGCCAATGGAAGAGCTAAATCTTAGCAAGGCATGAGGATGCACACTTACAATCCAAGCACAGGAGACTGCAGCAGGATTTTTAGTTCCAGGCCATCCTGGGCTACAGAACAAAACCATACAAGTAAGGGATTCCACTTGACAGAGGGACAGAGGGACAAAGGAGCACAGAAGTGAATCCAAAAAAAAGGACACCCAATTTCAAGCTGTAAGATAAACTAGAGGAAGAAAACAAAGCTAGCTGCCAGGGACCCAGGAGGCTGGATGTGCCAGGAAACACAGGGAGCTTAAATGGAAATCATATGGTACAGTGACAACGGCACTCCTCCCTAAGCTGGCAGAGGCAGAAAGGCTGTCAGTCAATGGGTATAGAATGCTTGCATTCTGCTAGGCACATTGCTCCCCAGGGTGGGCAGCAGAGTCCAGGGGGCCTGAGCTGGCTCTGGGAGGTCAGCAGGAGAGTGTCAGTCAGGTTCATCCCAGGAATGTCTGTGCCTCTCCATCAGGACAGTGCGGACCAGGGACTGGGGCATAACCCAGGACTTTTTGGTATTTTTAGGGAACATGTGATTCTGAGAAGACGGACTATCCAAGCAGTTCCTACATTGGTACCTGAGGCACAGGAGGTTACACGTGCTTCCATGGTCAGGACAAGCTAACAAATTTTGAAATTTTCTTTGTAATAGTCAAAATGAGATTTTTCTGGTTAAGTGAATGTTTCTTTTAATATCTAATTAACCATAACATAACCCAAGGTTACTAATACATTCTCTATCTATTTCTAGTGTTTATCACTTGAAGGTGACTTGGGAAGGCAACTCTGAACATAGACACAAGTCCTATGCCAGCTCACTATAGCACTACAGCTTGTGGACATTGCGGAGTGCCAGGTTCTCGCTGGGACAAGCCCCAGGCTGTCTCTAGAAGGCTGGGTGCTGATGGGCCGCCTCCCTCCTGCCTCTTGTTCCAACACACATTGCCTAGAGCAAACCATCCTCTGAACCTTCCCTTACAAGAGAGAAGTAATCTTTAAAAGGGAGAAACTGTAGTCCGGATGCTCTCCCACCTCAGGCCACCTCAAAGCCAGCCACTCCCCAGTGGCCTTGCAGAGTTTCTTCACTTTGTTGTCTGTTCCTGAAGATCTTTCCAGCTGATTCGACATGTTTGAGAAGTTCTGATTTCCTAATCAATGCTGAAAGAAATAATTCCTTGAATAAAAGATACCCACACACAAAGAGCATGGTGTCAGGGACAGACAGGGCAGCTAAGAGATGTCAGGGGCAGGAGTGTGGCTCATTGTCACAACACTTTCCTAAAGCCCTGAAGGACAGAGCTGGGGAATATTCCTGGAAGACTGAAGTCGTGAGTGAATAGCCTGTGGTGTAGAGAGCCTTCCAAAGCTCAGACAGAATTAAATCACAGTAAGTGGAGCAAGCCTTTGTTGGGGGGCAGGGGTACCTTTTATCACAGAAACAGCTTCACAACATACAAACTCATAAGCAATGGAGAGCAATGTGACCCCAAGATTGATGAACCTTTACCTGTCTGCTGTTATCTGGTTAGAGCACTGGTTCTCAACCGTCCTGATGCTGCAACCCTTTAATACAGTTCCTCATGCTGTGGTGACCCCAACTGTAATAAAATTATTTTTGTTGCTACTTCATAACTGTAATTTGCTATTGTTATGAATTGTAATGTAAGTATCTGTGTTTTCTGCATAGGGGTCTTGGGCAACCCCTAAGTGAAAGAATCACTCAACCCCCAAGAGTGGTCTCAACCCACAGGTTGAGAACTGTTGAGTTAGAACCACTAGCTTCTACCTCAACAGGAAAGGTGACAATCCCTTCAGGTTATCTGCAGCTGCCACCAAGCTTTGTGTGAGGGCTTGCACAAGACATGGGCTCCACAGAGCAGGAAACACATACTCCAAGACAGCAGCCTGATCTTCAGACCAACTAGATGGCAGGGATTGTGTAGGGGCAGGGGATATGACAAAGCACAAAGGCAGCAAAGCACCAATGGGAAAAAGACATACTCTTCAGCTGGGGGATCCCCTGCACACCCCCAAGGAGCTAACGGTATTGGAAGGAGCAGGATTTGGAATGGAGACAGTACTCCAACACAGGGAATGGCAAGAGCTTAGGCACCTGGGCTGGATGGCAGTACATGTGCCTGATGAAGGAAGCACATCTGGAAATGCAGAGCAGGCCCAGCTGCTATGCCCACAGGCAGCCATAGCATGCTGGTCTTCAAGGTGACCTGGTGAAACCCAAGATCTGCCTAGACTGGCCCTGTGGCCTTCTCCCTGAAATAGTAAGGTTTCTCCAGTGTTAGAGCCCCTGGGGGTCACAGGCTAAGTTACCTCTAGAGCGTCCAGATGAGTAAAGCAGGAGAGGCTCCGGAACAAACCCCTGGTCAAAGACACTTCTAGACCTCCTACAGGATGAAATTCCAGTCCAGGCACCCTTTCCTGACCATAGCGGCTGTCCTGATGGATTCATCTGTCCTAGGCATAAAACAAATGCTCTGAGGGGAAGCAGGAATGGAAAGCTCCTCCAAGCTACGGAGGATTGGGCTTGGAAGGATCCCAAAGAGGAATGCAAGTAACATTGTAAGCAGAGAATATGGCTTATGTAAGGGCATACTCAATAGTTAGGAAGCCAGGTGTGGTGACACAAATAATGGAGCACTCAGGACTACTGGCTCGAGTTTGAGGCCAGCCTGAGCTACACAATGAGTTCCCGGGTTAGTTTAGACTACAGAGTGAGATTCTTTTTTAAAAAAAAAAAAAATCAATACAGTTAGGATATTTCCAGCCAGGGCTATGCACACTTCAGGAGACAAAGGCAGAACAGGACTGGTCAAGGCTAGTCTGGTCTGGATAGCAAGACCAAAAAACAAAAGAAATTGAGGACATAGCCACATGTAATAGGAAGGAGAGTCAAGGAAGAGCTTCACCAAGCAACTGGGACATGACTCTGTAGTCAACACAAAACTGCCTTGTAACCCTGAACCCAGCATGGTCCTGGAAGCAGCTCAGATGACAAACCAACAGTACCGGCACAAGGAATTCTGCTCTTGCCTCAATGTCTTCCACCAACATCAGGTTTCATCCTTAAAGACCATCTACCCCTCTTACCCAATAATCAGACTCTGGATCCCCTCTGTACAACCACTGGGTCAAAACAGGGCAAGCAAGTTGATGAGAGTAACAAGCACACTAGATCAAGAACCCAATCCTGGACAAGCAGAGGCAGGTGATAAATCAGAAGACGGAAGAGGTGGGAGCAGCTAAGAAGTCAGGGGGGTTGCCTCATATCTGTACCTCTTAGAGCTCTTTCTTCCTCTCGAGGAGGAACCTGTGGCTTACCTAACTGGTTCGCGTCCTTAAGGGAAGGAGGGAAAAGGACACAGAGAGGACACGAGATGGTTTCCCTCGAGAATACTACTGAGAAATTCCAGTTTAACCTTGATATTTCTAGAGGCCTCCCCAAGATCCTGACCAGAAGACATTACTCAGAATGATGAGCCTTCAAAAGGAACAATTCCATTCTCAGAAGTCAATGAATATTAGGAGTGTACACTGTAAAGGCACTTCTTATGAATGAGTTCTGCAAAGCTAGCAAAATAGGATAGAATGAAGCGGGAGAGGGACTAGTTAACACTGCAGATCCACTCCTGCTAGTCTGACTGTAGGACACGCCCCCAGACCAGATCTCCAGGACACTGGACATGCATGTGCAAGACAGGGCAGAGGAAATTAGGCTACAGGCACAGGACTCGGACAGCGCTCACTGGAGCTACCAATGACAGCTCAGAGAGCAGACACGGGCCACCCACCGCTCACCTTGCACTTGAAGCCGGCGGCGGGCGGCAGGAGCTCCCGCAGCAGGGCCTTGGCCACCTCGCGGCTGGCCTCTTCGCTCACGAAGTGGAGGTTAAGCACCTCGTGCGCCTCGAACTTGGCGAGACGCAGCAGGGAGCGCAGCGCCACTCGAGCCTTGGCCTGTAGCGCCGCGTTGTGCTCCGCCTTGGTGAACATCATCAGCAGGTGGTAGTCCACCGGGACAGCCACACCGGCCTCCAGGCTCTTGGCCTTGGCACCCGAGGCCGGCGCCGCGGAGGCCCGGGCCAGCTCCGGCGCGGGCTGCGTGGGCGCGGCGGCCCCGGCGCGGGCCTCCTTCAGCCTCTTGGTGGCGCTGGAGAAGGTCTCCCGGCCCGAGCCCAGGTAGTAGAAGGCGCACACCGCCAACGCCGCGGCCAACAGCAGCGCGCAGTAGTGCGAGCGCACCGCGCCTAGGCGCGCCATGGCCCGAGCGCACGCGGCCCCGCCTCGGAGGAGGCCCATGCGCCGGAGCGGGCAGCCCAGCAGCCGGGCCCACTCAAAGCAGCACTCCGGGGCCCCGAGCCCGGCAGCGGGCGGCGGCCATAGCAGGGGCGGGGCCGCGCTGCCCGGAGCCAATCGTGAGCGTGGATACCTAAAAGGCGGGGCCATCTCAGGCTTCACAGCCGCTAGGTCCTAAATTCCGAAGGATTAGATAGCAGATTTTGGCTGCCAGGCTTGAGAAGGGCTGGGTTGGCCAGCTACACTAGGCTCAAGGGGATAGGGAGGGAATCTGGGTCTTGAAATAACAAACGCCTCAATATAAGATTTATGTAAATAAATGTTGAACTCAAAAGAGCTAACTTTTCTGTCTCCTGTCTCTTTCTCGTTTCTGTCCCCTCCCTCCCTCCCTTCCTGCTTCACACTTATTAACACCCCAAATGAAAATGGATCCCCCATCCCAATTCATACCTCTGGGATAACCCGGAGAAAATGCTTGGCCAGCAGGGGGACTTCACTGTCCAAAACTATAGTCCCTGCAAAGATCTCCTGGGGAGCACCAAAATTGTTAAGGCTTTCAACCCTTAAAGGAAAGCATGAGACGTCCCAGAAAGTTTTGAAAAATTTTAACAGGGGCATATTGAAGTGACTTAACTAAGCACTAGCCTGCAGCCATTTAGCCATCATCAATCAGACAATGCCAGGCAGACAAAAATTCCATTAACTTCAGGTTTCTAACACTTAGTGAAAAGTTCTGAAAGAAACCAGTCTGCATGCATTAAGGAGGTGGAGATGAAAATCCACGAACATTCCCGACATTCCCGCGTACACACCAGGCTAGCCTTTCCCTGTGGATGGCATTCACCTGCCCTTTCCACGCGAACACTTCTGAAAAGCATCCAACCTCTGAAACCAGCCTGGTGAGTTTAACCACCGGCAGGGGGAACCCAAGACAGCAGAATGCTGACAGTTGGTAAAGTCATCTGATCCACAGGACTCCGTGATTTGCAGATATTTACAACAGGCCAAAACATGTGACTTCCAAAGCATAACTCAACTTTAGTGAATAATCCAAGTTCTGAGTTGTATTTTCCAAATCCTCCATGGTTGGGACACATGGGACGGAGAGTCCAGGCCAGCTCCACTGCTGCAAACTATTACACACCCAGCGGTTACATGATTACTCTGAAAACAAGTATGCCCAGATGTAAAATAAAGCCAACATTACCAACACAGAAAAGACAATACGGTGCCTGCCATTGAACAAATTATATCCAGGAGACATTAAACGCACCAGAATGTGTGCAACCATCCAACAGGTAGAACAAATTTAGTAACTACAACTTTTCTGGGGTGTTTATAAATGCAACCCCAGATCTCTAAGGAATTCTGCAACTTGCACCTTTTAGTCCCCACCCATAACAGTTATTCTATAATTGTTTCAATTAGTGATTTATATTCAGACATTTAGCCCATTAATTCATGCCAAAGAAATAAAGCAACTTAAATTAAACCAAAGTCGGGAAAATACACAAATAACTCTTCACAAAATTTCCACTGCCTGATGGCTGATATACAGAAAGAATCTTAACCAAGCCAGCATTTTTATTTCTGGAATTTAGCCCTAAGTTGTAGCTTACCGTGCCTCGTTTTAGTTAATGTAATGTTGTGGCTTAAGTACATATACCACTACATAAACTACAGCGGTGGAGGGAAAATAGCAAGTAAAAACTCAGGGGTGGGTAGGCAGCCTTTCTCAGCTTAAAGTCCAAGTACTTTGGTGTATCACAATATGGCTATGTAGACAAAATCCTGATGTGCAGTTAACTCCAGGAGTAAGCTTAACTTCGGCCAAAGTACATCATTCCTGACCAGATATCAGGCAGCTGTTTTTTCCTGTGGCGTACTTTCTATTATCTACCATGGCTTATGGTCTTTAAACTCCTTCCTGTCCAGTGTGGGGGCTTGAACCATCCTTAGTGACTCTCTGACAGCCACCTATAGACTACGTCATCCATGTTTCTTGTCGAATAGACTCCAGGAGAACAGTGGATATTTTCTATTTTTTTTTTTTTTTTGCATCAAAATATTTTCACTACTGAACACAGCATCTGCTACACTGAGAAAGCCTTTGGAATACTTACCTATCACACCAGCATTTCACGTCTAAGAATTTATCCTTGTCCTAAAGAAATAACAATATACCAAAATATTTAGTCCTAATAGATAGAAATGTGGGAGTCTGAAATCACAGCAATTGGAGAGCTGAAGCAGCGCATGGCTGGCGTTCAGAGCTAGCTGGTAGTTCAAGCTACCTTGTATGGTCATGGTCCTGTGTGACGAAGGTCCTGGCTCCTTAAGATTTCTCTCTTTGAGCTAGATTTCTGATAGCAAAAAGATTAGTATTAAGAAATCACCCATGGAATGCTTAAACAAGTAATATAGTGCAGCCATTAAAAGCGATGTACTCAGAGGCAGGCAGATCTCTGATTTCAAGGCTGGCCTAGTCTGCATAGCAAGTTCCAGGCCAGCCAAGGCGCTATAGCATAAGACCATGTCTCAAAAACAAAAACAAATAAAAAACATGATGTGTTCAGCAACTGTACGCAGAAAAAAATTTTAATATAGAGAAAACCTGTACATTTTAAGAGACATTATTAGCCAACTGCAGTGTGTGCAGTATGTGGATGGACTTGGGAAAACCATATTTGAGACAACTGGAAAAATCTGGTAATTTTATGCAGTTTAAGGAAGTGCTGTATCATTACACAAGACCCTTTCAAATACTCACACTAACTGGTCCCAGGAGCTGGGGGATTGGGGGAAGGTCCAAGAAAAGAAAAATGTTGCCATGAGCCTGTGACCACTAAAATTACTTTGGTACATCTAAAATTTTCACCAAGTTTTTAAAATATTCCCCATCTAAGTAAAGGAAGGTCATAAAGCAGTATTGTCTGCTATATCAGTACATACAGACCCAAAGGACTAGAAGGGCTTCTATACCAACGCAGAAGCTTCCTAACCAACATTAGTCAAAAAGAACTAAATCTATAATCCACCCTGTCCAGAACAACAGTCATTAGACACTTGTGGCTACTGAGCTCTCAAGATGTTGCACTATGCTTAAAAACTTAATTCATCATTGCCTAATTTTGATTTTGGATTTGTGCAGACTGGGCAAACAGTTCAGGCAAAACAGTGTCTGCCACACAGGACAAGGAGGATCCACGTGTGGTCACCAGAACCCAAGTCTCAAAGTCTGGCACGTTGACACATGCTTGTAAACCCAGAATGGCCACTGGAGAGGCAGAGGTAGGATCCTTGGGGCTCATTGGTCATCTGGCCTAATTGACAAGTGCAAAGCCATCAGGAGATCTTTCCTCAAATCAACAATATAAACTGTGCTTGAGAATCGATGCTGAAGGACACACATGCACATGTTCACCTGCATGTGCGCATACATGCACCCACAAACACATAAGCACGCACACACACGCACATGAAATAAACCAGCAACTTTGTAGCTAGTGGATTCCATTTTGGACAGAACAGGTAAGTGACAGGATTAGAGATGATTTTCTTTACAATTGAGTCTTGTTTTCTGGGTGATGCTTCTGAGTGTGTGTTTGCTTGTTTGGAGCAGGCTCATGTTACCTCTAACTCCTGGCATGCTGAGATTACATGCACACGCCATCATACCTAGCCCTTTTCTGTGACCTAGACTTTATTTCGGCAGTGATGATATTTTTGCAGAAGACAAAAAATAGTAAGAAAGGAAAACAGGCTGTTTGCCTTCATTTAAAACACTTGCTGCAGGATCTCCTTAGAGACTACTCTGAAAATGAAATGCAGAGTTGTAAGACTGATCGCTCAGGGTCTGGGTCGGCTTTGTGGTAACTCTTGAAGGAAAAGCAAAACCGAGCTTCGCTTGTGAGTCTGCTTTTCAGCTCTCTATTCCTTCCATCCCAATCACACAGAGCAGGAGTTTGTTTACTAAAAGGATGGAGTGCGGCTGGGTTGCCAAGATCAGGAACTCCAACGGACATACCAACTATTATGGGAGAGGGAGAGGAGTCCAAAGCTTCTTTCAAAACCAAAGCCTGTGGTCTTTAGTGCACGAAGTAGGGGCTGCAATATCTCTGGAATCAGGGAGATGAAGATATTTTAATTATCAACGTGGATTCCTGAACTGAAGTGATAGCAAATAGAATCAACATGGGCCTCCCTTATTTGAAGGGTGGAAAAGCCAAACTGGACCTTAGCTAGAGCAGATGTTAGTCCGAATGCAGCCGAATCCAAAAGAAGTGGGAGCATTTACAGCAACTGTGCCGGAAGTGAGATATTGTTTATTGACTTAATATTGTAAATTTTCAGCATACAAAGTAATCAAGTATATTTACAATTCTTACATAATGTACATTTTAGAATAACTATAAAGATAATGTACTTTGTTCCATTTACAATGACAAACTGCAGTAAAACTACACTCGTGAATTAGATACAAATTCTCTACATACTAATAAAAAATAATGGAGGGCTGGTTATACATTCTTAAAATCCTTTTCACAGGTAGCAAGAAATGGTACATGTGATCAGCCTCGATGACCGGAATGATCCAGAAAGTTCACAGGGCACAAGTAAACATATATTTAAAAAGGAGCTTGTCATTTCCAAAAGCTAACCTTCAGTCTTTATGTAAAATGGTGCTAAAAACTTTGACAACACAGCAAGCTTTCCCTGTAAAAAATTAATTAATACCCCAAATAAGCTTGGGGAATGAGACAGATCTGGAAAATAAGATAGTGAGAAGACCGATGCGAAGAAAACATGTATTTAATTGAATCTTTCTTTGTCCACATGATCCCCTCTACCCACAACAATCACCCTTGGAGGTGGCAGGACTCAGCCAGGTGGAATCCAGCCCCCTTTTATAGAAAACATTAGAGGTAATAAATGGTGAGCTTAATTTTCTAAGATATTTCCTTTTATTAACGTTTTCTATTGTAAAAAAAAAAATGTAGACTTTTCTACAATTTAATGCTTTCAAGTTCCAATCTATTCCTTTAAACTTCACAATGAGGTTCTCCAGAGTATTCAAACACAGGGAAAGCTGCTGCTTTACAGTGATGTCGAACCCTCTCAGATACAGATGCTTTTGAAGCATATGTCAGACCTGGGTCACAGGTCGGCTCTGCCTCCAACTAGCAAAGTGAGTGAGCATCTCTGCAAAACAAGAGGAGCAGGCTAGGAATGGAGACACGGACAAGGCTGACAGTTACCGACCATTGTCCCAGAAGTCCTCCCATAACACCAGGAGAGAAAGGGTAATGTGAAAGCTTAGCCTGCGTCATAAAATGCACAAAGGGAGGTTTACGGTTCCCCTTGCTTCATCCATTCACTTTGTCAGAAGCCCTGGATCCAAGAAGGATATGAACTGAAGTTATTATGGATACAGCATTTCATTTAAAACACACACACACACACACACACACACACACACTTGTTCTAGCCCTACTAATGGCCAAAACACAACCACACTAAGAGTTGATTTAAATGGGTGATCTAGGAATGTCCACTCAAAGTGGGTAGCAGTTTAGTTTTCAACACAGCTTGGCTTATAATCATATCTAATATGCAGACAATTTTATTTTTAAATACTGCTAACATGATCACAAATTTTAAATCCTGTAAAATGTGAGTATATATATATATGTATGTATTTTTTTCCCCCAAAATGCACCTTTGACATACTAAAGTACAAGTTGCAAGCTGTATTACTTTGAGGGAAGTAAATACTAGAGTTTATTAAACTACAGCAAACACCAGCGTCAATTACTTAGGTACACTGTAATACTGGAATTAATTTTTCGAGGGCTGTGTTAAAAATAAATTTGAAATCTTGGAAATTGTAAACATGTGTTGCAAGGAGGCCTGGTGAACAGCCGCTCGCTCACCTTCATCTATATCCACGTTAAAGCTGCATGCTATGAATCCTCCAGAGTGCCTCTACTCTTATTTTGGTAGTGACCCAATTTTTACATCAATGAGAACATGAAAAAGAACTAACAGATGAATCATAAAGAATGAAATTATCATCAGCATGTCCATCCTGGAGAGACAGCAGGGCCATTGGAAGAAGCAGCCCGAGAGTCCGGCCAGCATTGTGTATGCTCATCTCTCTAATGCGTGGTACTTCCCGACATGTCACAGAAAGCTATTAGTGAGCAGAACAGAACTTGTCTAAGAGCCAACCTCCTTTATAAGTATTCATTAAAGCCTCGTACACTCCAGTCCTCTCTAATCCGATTTGTCGGTACACTGAGAAAATGGAGTAAGCCACAGCAATATAGTTTTGTATTGCCAGCCTCTACACAGTACTAAGTGATGTAGCTAAGTAGCTAAATCTGAATTCTAAAGATATTCAGAACCATAATAATCTTTAAGGCATTTCACTTGAATCTTTAAGGCTCCCCCCCCCCCCCCCCGAAAACATTCTAGTCATTAAAGGGCAGCAGACCTTACTCACTGCCACAGCCAAGGAGGCAGCAGGTCCAGAGGAACTGCCCCAAGCAGTAGACCCAAAGTGAGATCGACCTGCACCTTTACAGAGAGGCAAGAG
>JADRCH010000065.1:4897189-4908713 GCA_019843965.1 Rhynchomys soricoides | reverse complement strand
GCAGGAGCTCCAGGAGCGACCAAGGAACACTGCAGAGGAGAGGCAGGCTTTCTTCCCTGTCTTTAGCCTATTCCTCTTCCTTGAACATGTTTTAGGACAATAAATTTCAAAATGCATACCAATTAAAATGTCACCAATGAGACCTTTGCCTTTATCAAAATGCCTACAAGGCCAGATAACCTGCAAGTCTGAGGAGAGACAGCAAAGACAAAATCCTCTCCCCCTGTGGAAGTTTGCACGGCCTCAGAAACATGTCACAATTGAGTCTTATCCTTAACGTGTGGTAGCTTACTAAATAAGTATTGCACACTGAGCTACAGGACCTTATCTGGGTGGCAAATTTTTCCAATATAATTTCTACTTAGATTCTGATTTTATATTTAATTAAAATAAAGCTCTATGTACTGTGGGAAAAATGTTAAAGTTTTTACTCAATTAACTATAACTTTACATACATTTCAGATGTTTCTGTGAAGCTGAGTATCAATGCTACTTACAAATAGCTTGTAAAGAGTAAATGTAATAATCGTCAGTGCTGGCAATGAGCTACTGGCAGTCACTCTTTCATCCTGTCCCTTGACAAGACACACCAGCCAGAGGTGGAACTGGACAAACTATACATCACATGTGCATAATTTGGTACTGAAAATGACTTATTTTACTTAATTCTAAAGCTATATACAAGATACAATTTAAAAGAATGTATACTGCTGTATAGTACACAAAATAAATGTAAAAAAAAAATAAAAGGACTTTATTTGCTGGTAAATTTTAGTAGAAACAGGGAAAAAAAATTAGCTTTCTCTTCCATAACATGGAGATTTTTCTTTCACCAGGAGTAATAGTAAAAAAGATAATATCTTAAAATGGATTAGTTCCAAATATAACCACGCCCTAAAATATTATCTTTGATATCAGTGTGTTTTGATGAAAGCCCAAATTTTGTAATAGTCAACTTCTGAAATCCAGGTTTGTTACACTGACGATCTGTCAAGGTTTCAGGAAATCAACCTGACAACAAAAACTGAGCTAGGATTCTCAGGGTGATTGAAGGAAGAGCTTCTTTTCACCATAAGATGAAAGAATCTAAAGAGTAAAGTGTGGTCCACTCACACAGCAACCGAGTTGCTGGGGCAACGGAGGACAATGGCAGCTCTGCGTGAACAAGGGGTGAACTCACTAGTCCTAGCAATTGCGCTGTACACTGTGGGTACCACAGCTAAGCTACCAGAAAACACACACACCCATTTCTGAACCCCCAACTATTACAAGGACAACCATAGAAAAGACACATCCTCCAATCAGGTAAGATAACTGGCCCCACCTATGCAGACATGGCGACTGAATGTTTCCAGGGGAACCATAGTACCACCCATGCATGGCAAGGATGGAGTGGTCTAGCAGTGTAACACCTCAGAACTTAGAGATGCCTTAGACCTGGACACAACTTTATATAAAAGCACAACTCATTAAAAAGACTTCTTTCTTCTTAAATAAAAGAGGAACTATAGTGGATTTCTCCCTTTCCCAATTATGAGAGATCTTGTTTTCATTTACAAAAATCCAAAATGATGAATGGGTACCATTTTTTCCAAATGATTCAATGTCTACCAAAATTAAGTGGAATTAAAGCAGTTATAAAAAGGCTTGGGTTTCTGGCTGTACATGTTAAGAATTCACCAAATTTCATAGTTTCCCCCTTTCCTTTTAAAAGAAGGATCAGAACTTCTGCGAATCTTGCTGGAAACGATTGAGTTTCTCTGGATTATTGGATGCCATTTGAGAAAAATCACGAAAAATATCCTGGTAAGTTTCATCACCTGTATGGAAGGAAAATAAAGACACTGTTAAACTTTACACAGTCCAGATTTTAATAAAACAGCATTCATGTTTTACTCAAACTACTTTAGGGTTCATTACATTTCATTAAAGTTTTGTTCCAATATCATATTTTGAAGGAAAAAGGCCAGCTAACAATAACGCCAGAAAAGTGTGTAAGAAAGGGAAGGCTATACCTGAGAGAGGGGTCTCAGATGCGCCGCAGAGGGAAGCTCAGAGTTAGAGAGGAGCGGGGACGCAAGCATTTGAAGGCAATGTGAAGAAACAGTCATTAGCACACCAAAGAAGAGAGGTCATTTAAAATGAAGTAAACAGCACATTTTACAAGAAAATACTTTCTTGGATAAAAGTTAAAAGAAATGAGTAAAGTCGGGTACTTGTGAAGGTTCTGATGGACACCATTACTAAGTGACAGGCTGGCTAGACGTCAGGCGGGAAAAGCTTCCTATACGATCATCAACTAGAAGCGCTTTACACTGAAATCGTTGTTTGTAAAGAGTAAGTAGTTCACGCACGCTCTGAGGTTTGGAATTAATGTATATCATCCATTGTTCACTAAACTCAGTAAACCAAAAGGCCAGAGAGTGACTATGAAACCAGAGCTCCACACCATCTCCTGACTTATAGCGAGAATACTACGCAAAACAAAGGGAACCCGAGAACCTGTTCACATGTGTGTACACTCAACACTCTTGCAGAGATGCAGATTACAGGTACAGACATTACGGCAAGCTGGACACGATGTCTCCTGCTGAGGAACTACATACATATATAAAGATTAATCCCTCAAAGGAGAAATCTTATTTTGGGATGATGCATTCCTCGTGATGCCTCCTGCTCAGCATTTCCTTGGTACAGACTCCTGTCACACTTCTGTTCACCTGAGCATAAAATACTGTTTTCTGTGATTCTTGTCACCACATAGTTTTATCATTCCCCTAAGACACCCTGCATCCCATTTTATGACAATCTTGTTATTAAGTGATTGTTAACAGTAAACACTGCAAGTCTATGAAAGCAAGATTGTGGGGACACAGGTGTCAGACCAAAAGCTAGACAATTAGAAAATGACTGAGAGCCAGATAAAGGTCCAGTAAAAAGACCTCAAGACATAACACACAGGTTTTAATAAAAAGATGTTAGTACTCTTAACATTTAGTCTATGTAAAAAGCAATTTATTAAAATCCTGAAAATTTAATTGTTACATGAAGTAATCAGCTGAGCCCAATCAATCTACTTTAAAGGGGAAAGTACAGTGAGAAGAGCCTCTCACAGGCTGGCTGGAGGCCAGTAATGACTCACACCATCACGACTGAAGCACACTAAAGGCTACCCCACTGTCCAGTTATACGCATGACAAACTACAACCCATTTCTGTGCTTGGCCATCCTACTGGACACAAAATAAACTGAGAGGAGCGCAACATTAAATAACAATTAACAAACCATACAAAATAGTTTAATTTTTCTCTTTTTAGATGTTGAATTAAAATATGTAAAATATTTATTGTAAACATTATAAATATTTTAAAATACTATTCAGATAGTCTAGAATTTTACTTTCCAAGAAAGTGTAAAGTGCAGATTATAATACAAAAATACCACATTGATTTTACCATTCAACACCAGAAGTAACATAAAAGGCACACATTATATATTCAGGAAGAAACAGGAGAAGGATCTAGCAGACACTAACGCCAAGTCGTTCACAGATAGCACCAGATGAGCGTTCTCAAGTATTACAACAGTACAATGGTAATATATGGCTTCTACATTCAGAGATGCATATTCTGTATAACGAGCTCTTTTTCTTTATGATTTTCTAGTGTTTGATTTTAAATCACCTAGTACATATTATACAAGTACATTTTTAGTAAAACCATTGTACCATGCAAAACTAATCCTAAGACCTTTCACTCACTGAAGGAAACGCGTCCTTGGAGGAGAGTTGGTGCTGCAATCATCATTGGTTTCATGGACTGCAAACATTTAAGAGTTCATACAATACAAAAGGAAGTTTCTAGTTTCACACACAAAACCCAGTAAATTCAGTTCTTTAAAGTTAATAATGCACTATTAGTACACTACCTTCCTTAGACTCAAAATGTGTTGTCAAAAGCAACAATCGTGATTTACTTAAAATAGCCAACACAAAGTGAACTTCATTATTGAAACTTTAAGGAGAATTTTAATCACTTGAAAACTTTTCCAAGGCAAATCTAATTTAACTGTCTGAACTGGAACACATAAACAAGAGTCTGGGATACACGACCCTGGAGCCGTCCTACCATACACTGAACATCTCACTACAAAAACCGGCTATGCGCATTATTCAAATTACTAAGCACATTTCTTCCCATTCAGAAAGTTCAAGTGTTTTATGTTCCTGAACAGCTCTGAAGTTCTAAAATATATACTTCTAAGTTTCTACTGACAGTTTAAATTCACTTTTAGTTTTTGGTATTCAGAATATTCATCAAGACAACAGTTAGCGTGACTGAAAGGGTTCAGTGACCTCATTACTGAAATCAATGTTCTCAAAAGGATGTGACACCCACCCTTAGTGACCACAGGCATCATCCTGCCCCACTGGTTGGGAATATTTTCCATTTACAAATGATTGGACAGGTTCCAGAAGCTACATGTTCACATGACCAGAAGTGGCTCCCTAATGCACTGGCTGAGAACCTGCTGACCCTGACCCTCAGAGAGACCCAGAACTGGAAATAGGAAACACCTAACTGATTCCCACCACTGAGAGCAATGTGTTAGCCCTTACCTGGCCAGGCCTCCTAAGAGTTCTTAGGCTGCTGAAAGAGAACCCACCTTCCTCTCAGAAGCTGTATGCTCTTAATACTACCTTCCATGAAAAATGGGAGTCCACAGGTTGTAGATACTGAAGTTTAGAAATGGGTTCTTAGAAATAAGCCCATGATTGCTAAGCATTATAACTGAGTCTTTTAAATAGTAGGCCTGTCACTATCAATAGACTGACAATTCCTGTACCTACCAACTGCCCAGAGTTCTGATGTTTCCTTCCTATGGCTAGGAAGCAGTCAGGTAAAGTCTGCAGGCAAAGAGTTGCTGATGGAGCCAAGCATGTCTGCTGTGCCAGGAAGGACTCAGACGGGAAATGAAGAAGCACAGAGCACAGGTGCTTACCACGCCACCAGCACACACCAAGTATTCACCTTTAAACACTGGGCTCTAAACTGAGGTTAAAATCTAATTATTTTCAAGATATTTCTCAAATAGTTTCTTTTAATCTTATTTTTAACCTGACATTGTTGGCAGAATTAATACTTTTTAACTTCTAAATTAAAATTTGAAGATGGCTCAAAAATGTTTTAAAGTGAGGCCTGGTTTCAGGTTTTCGTTAAAATTGAAAAAGAAATCTTTTCCTATCGATACCTGGAAGTTCCTATACTTACACAAGTGCACATGGACAATGAAAAGAGGCTCTGAGCACTCCTGGATGACACAGTAGAAATTCAAGCACAAACAGAAGTGGAGCCAACTAGAAGGTCCTGCCCTCCCAAGTTCCCAACCGCAGAGCCAGGGGAGCACTGACTGACTGCCTCTGACCTCTGACCTCTGACCCACCAGCTAGGCAGGCATAGTGAAGCACCTTAAAGAAGGTGCAGCTGGCTTAACAGTTACCTTTACAATTTCAGGAAAATACAAATGTAACAACTTACAACCTTGCAGTTCACTGCTATCTCACAAATGTCAGCTCATTTTCTTTGCTCAATTTTTATTCAAAGTGCTTAAACTCAAAGGCCTCAGAAGTGGCCTTGTAATACTATCATTTAAAGATATGTTAGAAAATTAGAACTTATTTAAGAGCTAACATCCAACTCTGAAACAAATGGGTGAAATCCAGAGTTAATGCTTAGTCTGACCCGTCTTAGCACACTCCCGTCTCAGAGTCTCCTGGCCTGGCGGTACTGTGAGGACTAAAGTAAAACACCCTAGACTAGAACTATCTATCTGACCAAGGCCCTTTCTTCTTACTTATTATATCAGGCCAAAAATAAACAGTAAATGCAGTCCTCTGAGGAGAAAAAACCCAGCCTCATACTGACACAGTTATAGATTAATACTGACATAGTTAGTGATTACTATAGTTAAACTAAGTGGCTGAAGATAACAGAAAGTACAGAAATTTCAGAATATGCTTCAGCAGGAATGAGAGAGGTTATCACCAGGCCACTTTAAAAATAATAATATAAATATTCATTTTCATAAAACAAATATATTTTTATAAAACAAATACGCTCATTGCAAAGTGAATGTCTTTCTGTAGGTACTTGAGTAATGAATTCCAGAAATGGTTAGTAATATATGTATGAATATAAAGCAGATTAGAAACTCATACACTCAAATTCATGAACTGGAATGCATGTCGTTTCTTGTGCAGATAGCTAACCAACATGTGTCCATCAAACAGAAGAGTTTTACCAACTTCTCTTCCTTTGCTTATACCATTACCCACAGGTGATGATCACTCAAGATAAACACTGAGGTGATCATGAATTGACATTTTTCTAATAAGCCTACCTTGCCATTAGGTTCACAAAACACTGTTCTAAATACATCTATTTACCCCAGCAAATACAATTGCCTGGGGCAAAGCTACGGATAAAACTTCAGCCTTTGAAACTAATTCTATACCCATTGTGGACTTGTAACTTACAGGTAAGTTTTCACTTTAAGTCTTCAACTCATTCTTCGATTGGAATACAAAATGCATCAATAAACCTTTTCTTGGTATTTTCCATACTAACTTTTTATATACAAAACACATGGTGATTTTTTTTTTTGTTCCCTGAACACAATGTATAGAAATTCCCTGAATAACAAAAAGAAAAGCATTTTGTTCTATTCACTGGACAGCCAAGGAGAATCCTTTTGGCAGCTGCTGTCTGCTGCAGCACACTAGAGCCTGTCTGTCAGCGCAGTCCCTGTGGAATGCTTGTGGAAGACATCTGTACAGCAGACAAGGCTCCAGCAGCCAGAGCTGACTGAATACAGTAAGTACAAGTGTACTGAAAGAGACGGGAGTTTGTGGAAAGGCCCAGGATCAGCCACCCAGGAATTCAGTAAGTACAGTACAGAAGCTAACAGTTCACAATTTACAAGTACATTATAAAATCTCTATAATATCACATCAGTTAGCTAAGGAACTACGAGTCTTCCAATTGTAAACTGATAAATTCCTGAATGCATTTTTTATACTGCATTTCAGTATGATTGTTAGTAGAATATTGACCTGGCTGTCCGTACAGTCCTTCTGACTCCCGCATTTCCTCATTCATTCTTGCTAGACGTAACCTAGAACGAAAAGAAGAGTTCTTAGAGGAAGTCACTCGAGTGCTCGGGAACAACTGAGCTGCATAGGCAGTCAGAGCAAGCACTGTGTAATTACGCCTTTACCCACATCTGTCAAGCAAAACGCAGTGTACTGGACACGTAATCTGCAGTACAAGAACAATCATGTCTCCTCTTCATTCATATAATCCTCATGAGCAAAGGTAAACGATTCTTATTTGAGCAGGGGGCCTACAATACTTTCAGGCTGCTTCCTCCAGGCTTTAGAGAATTCCTAGCTACTACAACCACCTGCTCAAAGGATTGCTTCTAAGGGGGGAAGCAAGAGCCTGCCACAGTTCACTAGCTTACCGTGAGTGAGATAGTTCTCAACACATAAGCAACTTGTTCCTTCTAAATAATGGAAATGTATTTTGATATCCAAGCGCTGCAGTAAATGACTAAGGGTTATCAAAGTTTCCCAAAGTTACCACACTGGCCATGCATTCTTTGGGGTTACTAACCCTCAAAAAGGTAGGTAGGTAACACTGGGTTAAAAAGCAAGCATTTCCTCTTTTTCTGAAAACAAAACCATGTAACATAGAAGGTATTCTGTGTGCCAGCCTGTCCCTCTAGGCCACCACACTGCCTATAGCCTTGTAGATGGAGCCCCTCGTGCGTGCTCTGCCGAAAGCTCCATCTGGCAATGACAGTGTCTGCCACTGACACTTCCCTTCACCTCCCCTGGGAACTAAAGATGGCTCCTAAGTATTCCTTTGCTATGTGGATTCTCTGAAAGGGCTCTTGACTACTTGGCTTCAATTGTCAACTTAATATGGGCCAGAGTTATCTGGGGGAATCTCAAGCTGGGGGTTATCTGGATCAGACTGGCCTGTGAGCATGTTTGTAGGGCATTTTCTTGATTGCTAATCGATATAGGAGGAAACCTCCTTCACAGTAACAATAACCCCTCCCTGGTCTGAGTCTTATTGGCTAAAGGCTGGGTGAGGTGGAACATCACAAATCCAAATTTCTCAGTGTAAGCTTAAAGCAGCCACACGGTTTCTCTGAACTGAGAGCATCATGAACAGGCATGGCAAGAGTGATCACCAAGTCTCAGCTTTCTTTAGCCCAGAATGGAATGATCTCATGACTTAAAACCTAGTTCCATTTCTCAGTAATGCACTCTGTGGGGCTGTGTATATGCATGTTATAGCTAAGCTGTTTACCCTTTTATTAAAGTAGCAATTGATACCAGACTCCGGGGTTCTCATTAGAATGGTAGTGTGGCCCAGTTCTTATCTTGGGATTGGATTATAATACAATGTTAAGACAAAAAAAACCAAACCTGCTTCCACTAGCCTCATGAAATGAAGTACAGCTACAGCTGACAATATCCCATTTCTAGGTTCTAAGTATAACACACTACTTTGATCTAACATGCAAACCAACTGAAAATCCCCAGACTATTAGATCACGGTAAAAATGACTCAAACATTCAAAAGCATGTATTTTGTGTTTAAAATAATCATGTGTCCATGTGAACAATTTGTTAAAAGACTGCTGTCCCTCTGTCTTAATGAACCTCTATTCCTCAGAGCATAAAATCAAAGTTACCCACTGTTCCACCCCACCCAACCCCAGCTCTGTACTGTGCTAAACAGAAAAGAGAGCACTGGAGGCAATCATGGCGTCTGTTTCTACTGCTCTGGCAGTGCAGCAGAAGCGGCCAAGAGTCCAGCCATTAGAGCAAAAATTCTGGTGTGAAGCTCTAGCTTTAATATTTATTAATTCCTCAAATTATCAGAGGCTTCCTTGCCTAAAGAGAGAGGATAATAAGAATACTGTCCTCACAGAGCTATTGCGAGGAACAAATGAACCTGTGCATTTTAGGGTGCGGACCATACCCAGTGTCCCCAGAGGAGCAGCACAGACAGAGCTGAAAGCTCCCAGAGCTTGGCATAATGGTGCACACCTTTAATCTCAAGCACTTGGGAGGCAGAGGCAGAAGGATCTCTGTAGCCATAGCCAGCCTGATCTACTGAGTTCGGGGACAACCATGACCATTTGTACAAGCAACATGTAGTACAGGAAGCAGGCAGTAAGGGGACACTTACAGGGTTACTATGTCAGCATTGGCTGCTTCCACGGCTATACTCAGAGGGTCCTTCCCCTCTTCATCAGTGGCATGTTGATTGGCACCTCGCTTTAGGAATAAACATACCTGCCTGTTTAAAGGAACAGCATTTCTCAGACAGGATGAAGACAAAAAACATCCAAAAAGTTCTACCTAACTTAAACAACACTGTATTAGAAAATTCTTAATGCATCCTACAACATTCAATGAACAGACTACAATAATAAAAGATGAGTGAGATCTTTACAAAGCCCAAATATACTGCTTGGTTCATCTCTGTCTTAGTCAGGGTTTCTATTCCCGCACAAACACCATGACCAAGATGCAAGTTGGGGAGGAAAGGGTTTATTCAGCTTACACTTCCATGCTGCTGTTCATCACCAGAGGAAGTCAGGACTGGAACTCAAGCAGGTCAGGAAGCAGGAGCTGATGCAGAGGCCATGGAGGGATGTTCCTTACTGGCATGCTTGCTTGCTTCTCCTGGCTTGCTCAGCTGGCTTTCTTACACCCAAGACTACCAGCCCACAGATGGTCCCACTCACAAGGGGCCCTCCCCCCTTGATCACTAATTGAGAAAATGCCTTACCGCTGGATCTCATGGAGGCATTTTCTCAACTGAAGCTCCTTTCTCTGGGATAACTCCAGCTTGCGTCAAGTTGACACACAAAACCAGCCAGTACACTAGCCATACTGGCTAGTTGTATCTGTGCAGTAGCTATACTGGTTAGATGTTTCCGAACACTAGCTGTACTGGTTAGATGTATCTGGACTCTAGCTATACTGGTTAGTTATAAATACACACTAGTTATTCTGGTTAGTTTGTAACTGTATACTAGCTATACTGGTTAGCTATACACTAGCCAACAGGTTAGTTTATAAGTATACACTAGTTATACTGGTTAGTTATGACTATACACTAGCTATACTGGTTAGTTATATCTGTATACTAGCTACGCTGGTTAGTTTATAATTGTACATTAACTATACTGGTTAGTTGTATCTGTACATTAGCTATACTGGTTAGCTGTTGTCAACTTGACATAAACTAGAGTCTCCTGGAAAGTGGGAACCTTGGTTGAAAAGTTGCCTCTCTCAGACTTGCCTGCCTTGATTGCTGACTGATGTGGAAGGGCCCCGGCCACTGTGGATGACATTTCCATAGGCCTAGGCCACATAAGAAGAAAGCAGCTAAGGGCTTGCTTTAACAACACACAGTGCTCGTCCATCCACCTGTAAGTCCAGCCCCAGGGGACCTGACACCATTAGCCCCTTGGATACTGCACTTGTACACCCCCCAGCCCCCAGGATGTACATACGATAATTAAAAAGTCAGCAAGCTGAGTAACCAGGCAAGCAGCATTCCTCTGTGGTCTCTGCTTCAGTTCCTGTGTCCAGGCTCCTACTTAAGTTCCTTCCCTGATTTCCTTCCATGATGAACATGGAAGTATAAGCCAAATAAACCCTTTCCTTGTCCCGGTACTTATGGTCATGCCGTTTATCACAACAGCAAGCTAGACCACTGATTGCAGTTTTCCTTCTGAATGAGAACCTTTAACTTTCAGATTCCACCATGACATAAGAATACATTTTTTACAAATTCTATATAATAACCTTAACCTGGGGGGGGGGGACATATTTTGATGTAGTTTCTCAAGATGAAAGCTTCTTGCCTATCTGAGCACTATCGCCTACCCTGTGTGTCCTAAGACAGTGGCGTGGTGCAGCGGTCCTCGCCCTTGGACATCTCTTTGGTTCACATTAGCACCATTCTGTAACAGGAACTCACATGTCACCAAAGAGCCCTTGAAAAGAAGATGACAATGTATAAACGCAAGCAGGAAAGAGCACATCTGTATGTAAATCGCAGAGAAGTAAGATTTGTTTCTTCCAAGAACTGATACATGATTGTTTACAGTTTGAATTCCAGGAAAACACACTACTCCCCTGCATTAGCAGAATTTCCTTCCAGCTTCCCCTCCCAAGTCAGAAACAACCACATGACGCTCAGACTCACTAGTGAGAAAATTCTTTACTTCTAACCCCTCTTAGAACAGTCACATTAATGATGCTTGGTTTAGAATTTATGATATTTTTTACTTTACTAGATCAATGAAAACCTCAATGCATTAATTAACACCCCTAATACAGCCTGACTACATTAATTCACACCCCTAATACAGCCTAAATGCATTAATTCACACCCCTAATACAGCCTGAATGCATTAATTCATACCCCTA
>JADRCH010000065.1:4880310-4896658 GCA_019843965.1 Rhynchomys soricoides | reverse complement strand
TAGATAGATAGATAGATAGATAGATAGATAGATAGATAGATAGATAGATAGATAAGGCAGACAGATCCTCAATTTTGTAAGTGAACTCTTCAGCTCACGATGTAAACATTGTGATACAAGAAATGATGAATGGTTATTCATCGATACCAACAAGCATATGAGGATTCATTATTTCTTACAGACTAATCATAAAAGTGTTATCTATACTCTAAAGTCTGAAGTCACAATTGGTTAGATTTGAAACTGAACATATATGAGAAAGTTTATTACACTGAACATCTTTACTTCAGGGTGGGTAGGTGTAAGTGTGGAGGCCATCGGACAACTTTGGGGAGTTAGTTCTCTCCTTCCACCGAGTGGGTCTCTGGCTTGAACTCAGGTCGAAAGGACTGGCCGCAGGGGCCTTTGCCCATCAAGCCATCTCACCAGGACATTCTTGATGCCTGCCGTGTTCTATGAGGAACTGCTGGGAAACACAACCCAGAGACATTTCCTCCTACACTTAGCAACCCTGCGGGGAATGTGTCCACATTTCTACACGTTTAACTCCTTCCCCTGCGTTTCATTCTTTTGTTTGTTTTGTTTTGTTTTTGTTTTTGTTTTTGTTTTTTTCCGAGACAGGGTTTCTCTGTGTAGCCCTGGCTGCCCTGGAACTCACTCTGTAAACCAGGCTGGCCTCGAACTCAGAAATCCGCCTGCCTCTGCCTCCCAAGTGCTGGGATTAAAGGCATGCGCCACCACTGCCTGGCCGTTTCATTCTTAAATTGCCCTACACCATTAACATTTCAGTAATTCTCCTTTAGTAAGTCTACATCTTCTAGTAAATGTTTGGGGAAAGACAATAAAAAACACTGAAGAAATGAGCAAAAGGAAAAATATGGCAGAAATATTCTTGGAATAAATATGCTGAACAAAAGAAAAGACAAAGATTACATACCGGAAGATCTCACTCCTCTAAACTAAACAAATGCCACCTTTTGCCATCTGACAGAAAGCAGAGTGGTGTTTAGGGACTGAAATTCTAATGGTCAGGAGAGGCCAGTCACCGAGGCAAGAGATAGGGTAATGGTACATCAGCACTCCTGTGGGCGTGCACACAGCACGTGCATCACTCACATTCTAATACATCAACTACGGCTCCTTCCCTCCCCAACAGGAAGGTGGAGAGTGCCCTGGCCTGCAGGGGTTCAGCGGGAACCTGGGGAGGGGGCGAAAGAATGGGGGACAAGGAGAGCAAGTCTATATTCTGATCAAGCTCTCGAAGTTTATTTCAGGACAGCAGCTTAAAAAGACAGGCAGGCGGGAAGGTTACACATGGCCCAAGGCCAACCCACTACCGTAACCGGATTTCAGGAAATACCGGATTTCAGGAAATACCAGACATTCTTTCAATTTCTGGGACCTGAGCAATTCCTGGGACTCGAGACAGCAAACACCCTGTCCTTTCTTAATTTTTCACTTTAACTGACTAAGCTTCACAGAACAGCGGGTAAATTCATGGGTTTGGCTCTCCGCATCTCAAGGTTTGGCTCCTGACAGAGAGGAAGGAGGAACCACAACCTCTGGACCTCCTGTGAGCACACAGATGCAAACACACCGGTGTAAGAACTGACATTTGCCACTTGAATTTTTCAACAAACTACATCAATCCACATGGGTTTTCATCAGGACTCACCAGTCTCATATAAGCTATTGGCTGACACGGTGGAAGGTAAAGATTCTCGTCCATCATCAGAGCATTGCTGGATCCCACTGTCATTACTTTTGACTGTGTTTTAAAAAAAAAAAAAAAAAAAAAGGCTAGTGATTAAGGTTCACATCACTTAGAAAAATGTCTCCCACAAGCAACAAGTTATAAAATGAGCTGGTACATGGAAACATGAACTTAATCACCTCCAGCATTAACAAACTTACTGCAGCCTTAATCCTTTTGTAACTTAGCTAATTGGAACATAAATAAATCACGAAGCCTGAAAATAAACTAATGTTCAGAGTTCTAACATCTCATTAGCCCACAAATGCTGGGAGCAGTGAAGAGCTCATTTACTGCATGACTGTGGTGATGTGTAATCCTGAGACAATGGCAACATCTAGAGAAATGGCCACAGCGCACAATGACCACTGGCACAGACTTGGAATGCTCCACAATAGTACTTACTACTACGAAGTTTTGAAGAAGTATCAAAGTAGGAGAAGAGTGAATCTAGCTCATCAGGACAGAACAGAGACTCCCGCCTGGCCTCGTCGCTATTTACAGCAGCCACTGGGGACATGCAAGTTAGCAAAGCACAAAGCAGGCCGTAAGAAAGGGGGGCAGGAGAAACCGTTACTGGGGAAGTGTAGGGAGAACATAGGAGGGAAAACAGTGGTTAACCAGATACCCAGGGCTTTAGGCGTAATCGACTTATCATCCCATCTCCCCTGGCTATTAAGCAGCTGTACTCTGCAGAGTACAGACTGTACCTAGAAATTCGAACCATGGGACTATCTCAGGTGACAGTCTTATAGACAAAGAAATCCAGTTTTCCTTTAGAATGAACAGAAGGAACCAGGCTTCTAGTATTTACAAAACAACAAAAAACCTACAATGGCCATAATTGTGAGATTAAAAAGGTGGTTTCAGCTCAAGATAATTTCGTAGTTAAAATACCTGGGGTGTGGACAGACGCTCTGGCATGGCTCAGCCTCTGGTCCTCACAGCTCTTAGAGATGACCCTTTTCTCTTGCTCAGAAGGTGACAGCAATGCAGAATATTTATCCACAAATTTCCTTTCCACATATTTCGCTCTGATATATGCCTCCTTCTCCTGTCTAGGAAACAGAAAAATGACAAAATATTCTATTTAGCCCCTTAGCACGGCTAACACAGCACGAGTGGAGTGGAGCTAGGTAATGAATCTAATAGTAGTTAAAAGTAAATGGGGATGGGGAGTTACAAGTGCCTGCTGTCCTTCCAGAGGGCCTGGCTCCCACTCACACCACAACTGCCCGGAACTCCAGGGAACTGAACACCCTCCTCTAAAGACTTCTTAAAGCAAATCTTTAACAGCTGACAGAACGTTATACGACACAAGTTCCTTCTAAATAATAGCTAATTTCACAGACAGATGAAATACAAATAACCCACTGACAACTCAGTTCCATGGCACTCCATGAGTCTCTTATCTTCTGTCTGCATGTAGCTATATATACACTCTCTGTTTTATATAGAAACATTACCAGGAAAACTAAAAAGATATATACAGAAATTAACATTAATTTCATTTTTACTAGAGATACTATCACATCCTGAACAACCACTACCGGTGGTCATAATTTTTCATATAATAACTACAATAAAACACACAGTGTTACAGATTTATAGTAGAGAAAATGCTACTCCAGCCAGTTGGTGGTGGCGCACACCTTTAGTCCCAGCAGTTGGGAGGCAGAGGCTGGCAGACTGCTGAGAGTTCAAAGCCAACCTCGTCTACAGAGTAAGTTCCAGGACTGCCAGGGCTACACACAGAGAAAACCTGTCTCAAAAACAAACAACAAAATATATATGCCTGTTCTGTAATTTTCCCTATTTTGTTTTAAAATGCTTTGGTCTTTGGCTAAAATAGGAAAGCCCAAGGTCTGAAAACTCTCCCACAGAGCAAACAGTAAAAGTGATTTAAATCACACTGGCCCAGTTCAAATCTCAACATAGGATGATGGCAAATGCAATTCTAATTCTAAAAATAAAGAATCCTCCTGACTAAACCTGGTATCAACCACAAAAACTAAGTCTCCAACGGCCCGGTTCTAGCAGCTTCCTTCGGTAGACTGCTGTGTGTAGACCCTGAAGTCTGATTTCACAGCCAAGCTACCTTCCTCATCTTTGGTAGCTGCATAAAGGCACCCACCTAGTGTGTGATTAACCTTTGCTGAACTAAGTCAGATCATGCAAAACAATTCTCAGTAGACAGTGGAAACTTTATCTTCAAGATACTAATGAACACTGTATTTGTATGTGCACATGTGTGCGAGCTGGTGTGCACACGAGCACATGGAGCCCAGAGGTCAACACCAGTTGTCATCTACAATCACTAGCTTATTTTTTTGAGATATGGCCTTTTACTGAACCTGGAATTGACTAATCCATTGCAATAAGCTGACAGCAAGGACTCCCCAGCGCTGGGATGGTGCGCAAGCACTGACACACATACCTTGCTTTTACCATAGGTGCTAAGGAACCTCACTAAAGCCGGAGCCTGAGTTTCCTTTTGAATGCCAACCACAGACAGAACGTTGAACCACGTGAATGGCAAAGAGCTTTGACACTCCTATGTATGGTATTTTTATAATTTGTTGTCACCTAAAGACTACAAATGATTGACTGCCCAGTAAGGTGGATGGGTCGAATGAGCATACTGAAGACAGAAGTAATGACAATGACTTCTGAACTCTCCATTACGAGGTTTGAAGTCACACTGGATTTCTGATTAGGGAGGAAATAGCGCATTCCGATAATCATACCTTTGTCCTGGCTGTGGTTTCTTGACTCCCATTTTTTCCAGTTTAGCTTCATAAACGCGATTTATAACATCATTCCCCAATTCACACATAAGCTATTTGGCAGGAAAATAAAAACACAGCTAAAAATTTAAAGTCCTAAAAACAAGCTAAACTTTAAGATTCCTTTAAGTGGGTATGATTAACTAATTCCTCTTCACAGAATGCAATTGTTCATTCCACAAAGAAATCTTAAAGTTAAAATGAGCCAAAGGTTGAGTTGGTTAAACAATTCTTTATCAGAATAATATCACTCCTATAACAAGTGCTTAACAGATAGCATCCATCCATCCTGCGAGGGAGCCAACACCTCGGCAGGCACCTGCACTTAGTGTACACATCTGCATGCAGACTCAAACACATACACATAATTAAAATTAGTAAAAAATAAACCTCTAAATAAAAGCCATATTTATCACATGTCTATCTATATATCACAGACTACTGACTGTGCTATGTCCATGCTTGGGCAAGATGTCTGACAATGGAGCATCATATGCAGTTAGGTGGAGCAAGTACTGGCCAATTCCAGGACGGTGAATTAAAATTACACATATTTTTCTTTTTAAAATGTCCCCCATTCCCACTTTATAGAAATATTAAGGTTTATCTGACAGAGTTTGCTAAACTCACTTACGGACTCGCTGTGTATTTGAGTCCTACCATCCAACAACCACTAACTCCTCGTCCACTACTACAAAGCTTTCTAGACTCTTCTTCCTTCTCTACCTCAGCCTTCACCTCCCCTCTCTGTTAGCTCATCTCAGCTGGAGGAGATCTGCCATCCACCCCCACCACCCCCACCCCCATGAAATGTTTTCATGCAAATATTTATCTCACCTTTAAGAGCTCAGGCTCCCAAGTGTCTAAGGTTAAAGATCTCACTTTCGAAAAATGAACCCCAAGACTCCTACATAGGGAAAAAGATAGCATTATTCTTAATATAAAATTATCAAGCCGCTATGTGTGTATTTACCCACACACACAGATGGCACCCACATATAAATATGGATGGGTCGGTCTCTGGTCATTAATGAATGATGAACCAAAGTCATCAAAAAACACATTAAAAACTAAAATTATCCACTGTATAAAATGTGCAACTATAAACTAGTAATTAAATTAGGGAACTGGGAAAAAGACCCACTAACAAAAGCAGCAACAACAAAAACCCCACAATAATTTGCAACATGCATTTAATCCAAAGGAACGTGCCACTCCGAGTGAGCATACCCACCGATGAATCCCAGAGCACTCAATACACAAGGTAATGCCCAGGTTGATGCTGGCCCAACGTGGGTCTGCCAGACCACAGTCACAACAGCTAGTGTTGCCAGGGATACACTGGACACGCTGCAAAGCACTTTCTCCTTTCAATAATTTCTCTTTTGATTCACTTCCAGAATCTAGGCTTCCTGTTGATGGAGACGATCTCTTATCCAGTTTCTAAAAGAATTAACAATTATTTGGTTTTCTACTGCTTTTTTTAAAGGACCATACGAATTTGCTGCAAGTTAGATACTACAAACAAAAGCTTCCAACCCATAAATTAAGCATCTATTTCAACAGGCATTATTCTAGGCACTGGAGACACGGAGGTTTTTATTAACAGGCTTCCTCAATGAGGGGAAAGTGCACATTTACAATTCAGTGATGACTGACACTGGACACGTGAACAAGAGAGAAGGCAGAGAGAGGGAAAGGCGAGAGGGGAGACATGCTATTACTAAGACCCACTAATAAGATACAATCCTGGCACTTGGCAGGCTGAGGCAGGATGATCATAAGCTGGGCCTTATCTGCACAGGAAGGTCCTCTCAAAAGAATAAAGCAAACGAAAAGAATTCTTTATGCCACGGTCCCCCAAGTGTTAAGTATAGGCAAGTTACTCAAACTGCCACAGTTAATAAATAGAAAAACGATGCTAGGACACAGTAAGATGCTATAAAATATATCATTTTCATAGTGAACCAAACCATGATATGCAAAAAGCTAATTTTTATAAGTGCACAGCCACACCAATAACAAAGATTATTTAATAAGCAATGAACTACACGAAATAGTCACCAGCCAAATCCCAAGATGTGGCTCTTGATTTTAAGTATCTAAAGATACAGTCTAAAGTCTTCTTGCTTAAAAATGCCCCGCCCTGTATGTCCAGCATGTCAGCACAGAGGCACTGGAGACAGAATTTGATTCTTGTTTGTCTTTTCTGAAAACAACACAGCATTAAGGAGGGCTGAGAAACCATACAGTCATGGGGATGTGGAATTACCAAGGCATGTGAGGAGAGAAAGGAGAGCACCCACTTAAAGAACACAGCCTGTGTGGGCCGCTGGATCCTAAACAGGGTCAGAAGGATGCCGGCGTGTGACACACATGAGTAGATTCCAGACACAAAACCAATGGCAGTAATGGACTATGACAAATTCAAGAGAAAAGCACATAGGAACACAGCTAAAAATTTGTCACAAATTCAAATTCAACTGGGCAAGGAGCAGAATATTTACAGCTTCAAAGTGCTTCCCCCACAAAATACTTATTCCCCACAGGTTAGACGAGCACCTCATAATGGAAAGAGGACAGAGAAAACTATGTGCCACCTCAAAGGGTGGCCTGAGAACACAGTGTTTACACACAATGTCATTCCCAAACATGTAAAACCCAGCTAAATAACTAGTCTGTGATTTCCAAAACTTTCGAGGTCAAAGGTCAGACTAATCCCAAAGCCCTAACTACACCTGACGGAGGAGCCGTGATGACTACGGCATAGTTTTGCTGTAAAGAGCATCACCGGGCAATCTTTAAACACGAGGCATTTGGGGACTCAATGGTGGAGACTTATCAAGAACCATGCCTCCACTGTGGGGTCTGTACCATGACTATGCAAGAGAGCTCATCCTAGGCTTATGGAAAGTGCTCACTGAAGTAGGAACTGGAGGCTGGTAACTGACTCTCAAGCAGTGCAAGGGGAAGAAGTTATCTGAATTATATGCAGAAATTCTACAGATATTTGAGATTTCAATTTTTTTTTAAATACATCTGGTTATCAGAAGACATTTGAAATGTAAAGTTAACAAACAGAATTATCATCTGTGGAAAAAGTCTCAGTATCTAAGGCAGAAATTATATCGGTTCATTCCCAATTTCTTTGATATGCTAATATTTTTGTTCCTGACCAGAGAGGCTGAGAGCTTAAAAAGGCATGCTTGCTCAGGAAGCAGGTACATCCCAGGGTTCTCTCCCCAACCCCAGGCCAGTCAGGGACTATCTCCACACATAACTAAAAAGAAATGGAAACTCTTTCTCTACAGGAGTGGACCAGGGTCTATAGATGGTCAAAGGCAGGAGATGACGTGAATACACACATTCTCAGTGTCAAGAGCCCAGCACCCACTTCTCCTTACCCAGTCCTTGTGGCTGTGGAAGAGATCAGTGAATTTTCTTTTGAGAAAAGACTCTGTTGCTCAACACATAGTCCCAACTTAAGAAAATCTTATAGCCAACAAAATCTTGAACTAAGTGTTCAGTGTGTACTCTCAACTTACAATGATTAGTACATTACAAGAAAGCCAAGAAACACCTTTTATAAAACAATTCTTAATCTAGCTGTTTACAGGATTACCTAAGAAAAAAGGTTTTTTGTTTTTTAATTCATGACTCAGGATACCTCCCTATGAGTCAGGGAGGCCTAGAGGCACTCCAAATACCACAGGCTGTGGCCACTGCTCATTTGCCCACAATAACTAGAGGGTTGCTGAAAACACCACTCACTTTGGATGCGGAACACAGAGAGATCAACCCCAAACTGACCAGGAAACTCTCTCCTTGCTGGCTGCCTTACATAATGCCAGAAGCTGCTGAAGAAAGAAGACACATCAATAGCCTTACTCAGCACTGGACCCTGCATGCTAACAACACCAGCCTGCTAGAAAGAGGTACCCACTGGTACAATAATGGCATCGTGGTTTTGGGTCAACCAACTGCTTTCTGTATGAATCTCAAGCTTGCTCCACAGAAGGAATTTCATGCATGATACTGTACTTCTCGTCAGACACCTATAACATGGGAGATCATAGGCCATATGGGGAACCCATCCTTACTGTACTGCTGAATGGCTGGACTGTCAAATTGTACTCTAAATGTTTATACTTGTACTCACGCTTTGTGCTACTCTCAATTTGGTCAGGTAAGTTTCTTTTTGCACCAAGCAGTGGTTAATGCAGAGACTCATAACTGATCAGAGTGCAGAATATCAGTAACTTCGAGTGCTCAACTGCAGATGGCTCATCTGTCTCAACCTCCCCCCATCCAAGGCTCAGGAAAGGAGAGAGGGCAGAAGTAACATCAGAATGCGTTAACTCATGGCAACTGTGGTTACTGCAAGAAGACACATCCAAGGCCAAGTCAATCAAACCCTCACATGGATGACACGTGAAACCATGAGGCCCCAACCCCTCCCAGGGCTGCTGAGGGAAGAACTACTCTCCTTTGAGGATGTGGCTCATGGTGTGTGGTTGCTCATGCCTCAGGAGTTAGCCACACACCCATGTAAATACAGGCAGCACTAAATGAGCTCAGAATTATTAACAACAAAAGCATAAAAAGACAAGAGAGAGGTGGAGTGGGTGACACGACGGAGGAGTGGAGGGAAGTACTGGTGGGTGAATATGATCCATAGACGTTATAAAAATGGACAGGATTTCTAAAGAATAAGAAAAAAGATTATTTTAAAAGACAAAATAAATAAAAAGAGTGATACCTGGTTCTCCGCACCACTTAACTGCTTAGGCGTGGGACTTAGCAAATGAGAACTAAAGGTTTAAGTACACTTCTAATACTGCCATCATGAGAAAATAACAGATCCAATAAACAATGAACAAAAAAGGAATTCTTGAAAATTAAATAGATTCTAGCAGCTTGGCAACATTCAAGAAAAGACAATAATACCAACTCAGCAATTCCAGAAAGAGAATTGGAGAAAAGAAATAAAAAAGATCAGTAATAAGAAAAGCAACCCTGAAAACTAAAAACCAAAAGTGCAGAAGAAACAGCATAAAGCTATTTCTCTCTCCGCCCCATCCCTTGCAAAGACAGGGTTTCTCTATGTAGAGCATGCTGTCTAGGAACTCTCTCTCACACACTCTGTGTGTGTAGACCAGGCTAGCCTTTAACTCACAGAGGTCTGCCTGCCTCTGTCTCCCGAGATCTGGGTCTAAAGGAGCACCACCCAGCCATAATGCCGTTTCTTAAGAATAACTGTTTCCCACCTAAGACTTCTATACCTAGCCAAACTACCAAACAAATATAAAGGCATAAAAGGCTCTGTTCCAGAGAACATGAAATCACAAATGCCCCACTTTCTGGAAACTACTGAAGGGAATTCTCAAGCAATAAATTCAATAAGGGGAAACATATGGGTCAACAGAAAGAAGGGAGCATTAAAAAAAATGACTGTGTAAGAAAGCTGCAGGTTAATAACTATACTACGCTGAAAGTCTGGGAGCACCTGGCCCAGAGATGATTCAGGTAATAGAAAATACTGAGGGCCCTCTTCACTAATATGTCTTTTTGCCGATGTTCTCATCATGTGTATTCAACAATGTCCATGTAAGCTGCAGACTGAAGAAACCCTTCTCTGAGACTGACAGAACAGTGGTTCTCAACCTGTGGGTCGCAACCTCTTTGGGAGTTGAATAACCCTTCCACAGGTCACCTAAAGACCATCAAAAAAACATACATGTTTACATCACAATTTATAACAGTAGCAAGATTACAGTTAAATAAAGCAGCAGCAAAAACAATTTTAAGGTTGGGGGTTACAACTACACAAGGAATTGTATAAAAGGGTCACAGCTTTAGGAAAGTTGAGAACCACTAGCTTAGAACAAATTGGTCCTTCAACACCTGCTTAGGAAGTTTCTAGTTTGATTTACTGGGAGCCCCAGGTTTGTCCATGATAACCTTTAAACACTCCTGTTAGCTATCTGTCACTAAGCCTATGCCTCAGCCCAAACCTAACGACCCAAGAATGGGTCCATTTCTCAAGGCTTTTTTATTCATGGACAACACAGGTTTTGCTTTTTTGGCTTTTTATTTAGTGTTGATTTAAAACTAAAAAATTAAACTCACAAAGTACTTATTATTGACCCCCCCCCCCAAAATATCAAAATATTCAGGAGAAAAACCACTAGCATGAAAACACTTTATTTTAGTCTCCAATATACATTCAAGTATTAAAATAAAGAAATATTTAGATACTAAAAGAAAACAGGTAAGGGCTGGAGCTACAGCTCGGATAGAAGAGTGCTTGTCTAGCATGCACAACGCCCAGAGCTTGATCTCAAACACAGCCTAAAATCCGGTGTGGAAGGGAACGCCTGGAATCCCAGACCTCAGGAGGCATAAGCAGGAGGATCACAAATTCAAAGTCACTTTCAGCTACACAGTGAGTCCTGAGCCAGCCTGGGCTACATGAACTGTCAAGAAAGGAAGAATAAAAGAGAGAATGTAAGAAATGGAAACAAGTGGATAGGGAAAGGAGGGGGCATACAGAAAGATAAACAAATAGAACCGAAATCCAAAACTTTAAAACATCTCAGTTTATAAAACACGTCCCATTAAAAGGATGCCATAGCCATGTGTGATAAGTGAGACTTAGAATATATCCCGTGACACTGACGACACTTCTACTAACCTGTGATTCATCACCCTTCTCTCTATAAGCAGTTGCAATACTGGTCTGAACAGCCTTAATCCAGGCCTGGCGAAGCTTTTCGGAATCCGCCTGGAGCATACAACTTCTAAAAGGAAACAGCAGCATTTTGTCAGACAACAAATCAGAAGGGGAAAATCCACACACTTTCTCACTATGCTATTCAGCACATTTTTAAAAAAAGAATTTGTATGTATTAGTGTTTTGCCTGAATGTAAGTCCGAGCACCGCTGTGTGTCTGACATCCTTGAAGGCCAGGGACTGACTGGTGAGAGAGACCTCAGGCCTGCACTCATGGCCAGGTGTGCCACCAGTCTGTGCTCTGCCAAGTGAACCCTAGTCCTTGGGAAGAGCAGCTAGTGCTCTTAATGGACGAGCCACCTCTCTAGCTGTCCAGTAATAATTTTTAGCAAAAAGTAATTTCAGATGGAAGAAGGGTTTCATCATTCATCTATCTTGTGGGCAAGTATGACTGAGACAAAATCAAGGTAGAAATATAAAAACATTATCTCTTAAAAACAAATTATCTATCCCAAAACTTGAAAATTATAAATGATCCAAATACAGTGGCACACCCCTGTAATTCTGTGTCTTAGAAGCTGGGAATGCTGAGTTCCAGGCCTGCCTGCGTTATTACAGAGCAATTTTTATGAAGTCAGACTGGACTACATAAGGAAACTCTCTCAAAGGATGTGTGCACACACACATGTGCTGTGCATGTGTGTGTGTGTGTGTGTGTGTGTGTGTGTGTGTGTTCTCTCATAGTTTCTCCCTCTCCCCCTCTCTCCCCACATTGTAAGCAGAACAATCCTTTTAAAAACTGGGGTACAAATTCCATCTGTCATACACTCTCAATTCAACATACTATCACAAAAGTTACACATGGACCAGGCTTGGTGCCACAGACTTGTAGTCCCAGCTTCTCAAGAGGTTGAGTCAAGAGAACAAAAAGTTCAAGTCTTACTGTCATCAAGATATAAACAACAAAAGTTACCTAGTTTTCCTAAGCGCACATAATGTTTAGAGGAAGGATAGAGCTCAGTAATAGGTGCTGGCCTAACATGCTCCCCATGCACTAAGTAAATAAGTAATCTCTATAGAAGAATACATGAAGTAAGTCACAGAAGTACTTGGAGATAAATAACATCCATGTTTGCTACTATAACTTATTCTCAAAACATTAATTCTGTTACACTGAAATCAGAAACCAGAGTTTTCAAATCTGGGAAAATCTCTGAGACAAACTACAGACACACAGAAATAGTTCTCAAATCCTTGCCAACATCTTACTTTGTTGGAGAGACGACCTCAAAGCAGAACCGTCGCTCTATGTCTTCGCAGTGCTTCACTGTACAGAGCCTGAGGTCTTCCACCACCACAGTGGGGCTGTCCTGCAGCAGAGAGGCAACTCAGGGTTATCCGCTCAGCCTTCCGCACCACCAGCAACCAAAGACTTCAAACATACTCTGGGAGACGGCCGCATTAAAGGATCTCTATTTATCACATTGTCACTATGTGCAGAAGATGGACAACTAATGGGAGGAGATTTTATATCGTTCATCTGTCTTGTCAAACTGCTGTATGTCAATTATGTGCAATCATTTACAGAAAGGACTGGCCCACAGCGAGCACTAAGTACTCAGGCCTCTCCTTGTTGGTCCTCTGCCCACCCATTCATGCCCACTATACCATGGAGTCCCACTCACATACAGAAAAGCTACTTTATCGCCCAAAGAGGAACTTTTAATGAATCGTGTTTTCAACAGCCCAAAGAGAAACAAGATATTAGTACATTCTTCTTCAAATTCTTACGAGAAAGATAAAAGATTTTATCATTTTCTAATTAAAATACTAGTACAAAACTCAGAAGAAAAGACCAAGGGAAACTGCCAGGTTCACAAGGCCTGTAATTACCCAGCCATCTCACAAGCAGTGGGTACCTTACGTCTCTGGTTCAGACTATCACTGCAGGGTTAACTATGGAAAGCAAGCTATCAATTAAGAAATGCTTCTTTATTTCCAGAGTCTAGCATTCTCACAAGCTGTCCCAGGACAGTTAGCATTCTCACAAGCTGTCCCAGGACAGCGTTCCAGAACTTAAAATCCCTTCCCTTGAAATCAGGCTCAAGCAAACAGACAGACAGACAAGCACGGCAGTAACAAGAGGGCAGGGCTCCCACTTCCCTTACTAACAGTGTATGTTTTGATTTAAGTCACTTTAAGGTGCTCTATACTGTCACCACCTGTCCTTAGATAATGTGTACTAAAGACATAGTGTTTGCAGCCTCAGAATAGAACTATGGGACTTCAGGTCACCCCTGCCACATGACTAACCAATGGAATTAGTAAAAGAAAGGTAATAATCTTACTACACAAAACATCTCAAGTCTAGGGATTGAAATTTCAGAACTGGAGCCGGAAAGATAGCTCAGTGGTTAAGGGTGCATACTGCTTTTGCAGCAGACAGGAGTTAGGTACAGACAGCTCACAACTGCTTATTCCCTTCAATTCCAGCAGACCTGATGCCCTCTTCTGATCTCCACAGGAACTGCATTCAAGTGTACAAATCTACACTCAAGACACACAAATACATGGCATAATTAAGAAAAGAAATAAAATCCTAGTAAAAAGGGGTGGAGAGATGTCTAGCCAGTTAGGAGCACTGGCTGCTCTTTCAGAGGACCCAGGTTCAATTCCCAGCATCTATAACTCCAGTTCCAGGGGATCTGAGGGCCACTTCTGGCCTTTGTGGGCACTGTATACATGGTACAAAGACGTACACGCAGGCAAAATACCCATATACATTCAAAGAAGCAAAAAGAAAAAATGCTTAAAAAAAGAAGAATTCCTAATTGGAGGACTAAAGAAATGGCCCTGCCTTGAAGGGTACTTACTGCACACAGAGGACCAGAGCAGGCTCACAGCACTCACATCAGGTGGCCCCCAACCACCTGTGACTCCCACTCCAGGGGATCAAACACCACAGGTCTCTGTGAGCACCTGCATTCACATGCGCAGAGATATATACATACATACACATAATTAAAACAAGGATGATGGCAATGATGCAGGGCTCAGGGATGCAGGCCTTAATCCTGTACTCTGGAGGCAGAGGCTGCCAGATCTCTGTAAGTGAGGTCAGCCCAGCATAAACAGCGAGCTCCAGGCTAGCCAGGGGTGCAGGGGCAAACTGTGCCTTAAAATAATAATCTGGTGCCTCTGGGGGCACTGCAGTCACACATACAAACCAGCAGTCAAACAAACACGTACACCCAAATGAAAGTGAATCTTTTTTTTTTTTTCCTTCAAAAAGAATTTAGAATTCAAATCACCATGCTTTGAAAGTTTAAGGGTCACCAGCTCCACTCTGCTTGTTCTATAAACCCAAACAAACATAAACCAAGAAACAGTGATTTCCAGAGTTTTGCATGTGGATATTTATGGACTTCCATATTCACACAAACAAAGAGACAAAGAACTAAAACCAGAACTCACCGGCTTTCCGCTTTATTGCTAAACAAAGCACCTACCTTAAACTTTTTCTGGTAAACCAACTGATTGTTCTGTATGGAGAACCAGCGTCTAGACAGAGAGGAGACAGTAAGGGTCACACACTTTTGTGCGGTCATCATGAGCTGAGAACTTTGGAGAGCGCACTGCTTGACTTTCATGACTGAGTGTCTGAGATAGCTACTGAAAACTCGGAATACACATCTTAAAGTCACAGGTTAGGGACAGAGACTGACTGTTTTGGTTCATTTTATTCATAACTTTATATCGTAACAAAAGCTTTTATTTTTTTCCTGCTAAGACCACAGGATAACTATATTTTTAAAGTTCAAACGTATACTTTTATTTTTGAGGTACTCAAAATAATTAAAATCTTTTCCCTCAAGTATCAACATTTATGATATAGAAAACACTGTGAATAAAATGTCCATTTATAAAAGTAAAACATTAAGATAAATGGTAATTTATTTTCAAAGCTTCAGGAATTCAGCAAATGTTTGATTTAATCAGCAAAACAAGAGACTAATCACTTTGAACTGTATCAAAGAGGAGATGATCAAGAACTTTATTTCAAAATTCTTCTCAGGAAAATAACATCACCACATATAATCCCCCAACTGTATATTCTCTCCTCATTACTGTAAAGTTATTAGGAAAACAATTTGCTCATAATGTTCTTTAGAAAAAAAGCTAGGCAATGAAAGCCATATCCACTAATTCTAATTCATTAAAGTAATAAAAGGAACTAAAGACATACAAAAAAAAAAAAAATCACAGTCAAAAGCCATTCATAAAGGAAGCAAAACTTCTCACCGAGCACGAAAAGTGAACAGGATCTGAGTGGTTATTTATAAATTAGTTTCATATGAGATGTTTTTTAATTAGTTATTAATCTATTAGCAGACAGAGATTCTACCTTTTCATTGATACTAATATAAATTACTAGAAATTGTATTAAGGTGTTTGGTTTTCTATTTTCAAATTTTTGGTCATTTCTCTAAAGCTGAGGAGACCGGGAGACGCCTTGGCAGTTTTTAGGCCTTGTTCTGGTGGGGTAGGTTTTCTTGCCACTTGAAGACATAACCAACCTTATTCATTGAATGAGAGTTTTGTTAAATAAGCATCTAAATACAACAAGGTGGGGTGCCGCTGAACGCAAATCAACAGAGCAGAAAAGGGAGAACTTCCAGAGTCTTGCGGGGACAGGCAGGGGTTAAAGACGTTAGAGGAAACTCCTACACACAGAGCAGGTGGCGCAGCCCAGATGGCGCAGCCCGCCACGCGGATGACATGCAATGGAAACAATCTCTCAACCTGATTAAAGGCTTGTTCTTAAAGCTCACTTGAGGAAGGAGAACTACATCAATAATGTATAGACTGTATATCATAGGAGTCCTCTTATATAGTTCGGGGAAAACTAGTTTTATTGAACAATGGGAAGACGTCCACATAATCATGTAAACTTTTCATGCTTTTGAGGGCTACAAAATTATTTTTTCTTTTGACCTTGTCCATATTAGGGCAGTATTCCCTAGAAATGATGATGATGATGATGATGATGATGATGATGATGATGATGATGATGAT
>JADRCH010000065.1:4825936-4880300 GCA_019843965.1 Rhynchomys soricoides | reverse complement strand
ATGATGATGATGATGATGATGATGATGATGATGATGATGATGATGATATACAGATAAAACTGTCTCTGTTCCAGCAGGAACTATCCCGTCAACTATTAACCTTGTGGAACATATGTATTTCTGAAGTTCAGTCTCCCTGACATTTATATGCTTCTGAGTAACATTATCATTGGGTTTTGTAATATACTTACAAAAGACAACACAAAGTTCTCTTCATCTGTGACCTCCTTAAAGAAAACATAATATATCCTAGGTAGAGAAGAATGAATTGCAAAGATGTGTGTGTCTGACACAATCTTCCTTCTTCCACCACTAAAAACACACCTCTGACACTAACCAGAACTCTAGCTAGGTAACTCCGGGGCATTCAGTTGATGTGATATACATAGAATGTGGATATCTGGACAGGGTAGGCATGTGCTCTGCTGTGCATGCACGTGTGTTCACATGCACGTGGAGTCCGGAGGACAACCCTGGGGAACTGCCCAACCTCTTTGAGACGATTCTCTCATGTTCACTAACTGAGCTACGCCTGCTGGTCATCGAGCCCTGGGGTCTAGCTCTCTCTCCCTCTTCAGTGCTGGGATTATGAGCACAGGCCAAACGTGGCGTTACACGTGGGTTGTAGGAGATCAAAGGTGGGGCCTCGTATCTGCAAGGCAAGCGTTTACTGACTGAGCTCTCTCTCTCCAAGCCCTGGAACAGAGGCTTTATTTGTTCCTATAAAATAATCCTAGTGGCTCTTAATATTTCCAAGAAAGAGCAAGTGTGGTAAAAAGCTTATAGCCTATGAATTACACACACAAATACTTAGCACTTGAAGCACTTGGCACAAGAAATTTTAGAGTACTACAAAAACTGCAACTAGATCTAAGAGACAAGCTTTGGAAGGATCACCACACTACCATAGTATACTGTCTACAAGACTAAAAAGTGAAGCACAAAGTGTAAACAGAGTCTAATTTCCTATGTGAAAATAAGACACATTTTGTATCTATCTCAAACTGAGATAATTTAGTACAATTTAAGCCAACATGTTACATTTATTTTTAAAAAATTAAATACTACTACCTACCAAGGAAAACTTCTAGGTCACAAAATTTGGGTCAAAAGGAAAAAAGTCTATTTGTAAAATACAAATATATTTTACCATGTTTGATCTTAATATCAAAAATATCGGTAAAAGTCACAGTTGTAAATTTGAAGAAGCTCTATAACTGAAGTGATATAAGTCATGTGTTCATATACATACTCAGGTGCTAGATAAACACATAATACAATGTAAGGCCTAACACACTGTTTTATTTTCAACTCCAATTGCTGTTTTCACGGGAAGAAAGTAATAGAACAAAGAACACCTAGCCCGTGACAACTAACTCTTTCAACAAAATCAGCAGCTCCCTCAGGACTCATCACAGTTTGCTACTTTATGTCCCTCATAAAAAACAAAAGTCAGAGGGTACTCCGGCCACTGGGTCTGCATCTATGTGGCTAACTGTAAGCACATCAACTGTCCCAGTTCAAATCCACTGAGGACACGGGCAATTAAAAGGTGTAATTCTCTTCCTCAAATAACTACACAGAGTTTCTGTCCAATTTAGAGTATGAAGAGATGGTTTTATCCATTGCAAGTAATCCAACTGAGCGCGGGTTAATAAGGCACTTTCTCGTGCTTACAGAGAGACTGTAAGAGGAGGGAGGCAGGAAGCTATTTGGTACCTGATGTGATCGGGCTTTTTCCTGTCATGTGAAAAAATGGGGCAGGGTTAAAACAAAAGGGAAAGGCGTAAAAGGAAGAAAACGCAAATGCGCAAATAAGCAAAGGATCAGCATGGTACAAACTAAGACAAAAATTAAAGAAACAAGCTTAACTAATAATCCAACAATGCAGTCAAAAGTATCCATGTGCTTGATATACGTAATATAAACATATGCAATTTGTAGCGTTTCAACTCCTAAGAAATGGAAGAACGTTGAAAATAGTTGAATTATTATGTTACTATCACCTTACACAGCTATTATGGCTTTCTACCTCTATGGTCAGAACTAGAAAATACAGACAGTATTGTGCCACACATGAATAAGCTGTGCCTAGAAAGTAAGAGGATAAACCACATGTTTATCTGCAGAAGCCTTAAGCAAATGCACACTTTTTGGAAGGAAAGCAGGGTTACTAATTAAGAATTTTAAAGATCATAAAATGCTGACAATAAATCCCCTACCTGCCCACACCATCCCCACCAATCGATGACAAAGGCGCTAAGGCCACAGATAAAGAGGATTCTTTGGTAGGTTTTAGGGGAGTGGAGGGAGGAGGACAGTGGAGGCAGGCCTGGGCTACACAATCCAGGCTAACCTTGCATCCGCACTCCGCCTGCCTCCCCCATCCCAGGAGCTGGGACCACTCATCTTTAGCGTGTGCACATTCTTCTCATTCTTACCTGCATCGGCACTGTATACAACATTCTGCTCTAAACCCTGTGTAGTGTGTTTTATGCACTGAGCTAGGTTTTGTGGTCTAACGGAGGAGTCTGCTTCTTTATTAGCTTTTCTACCTTAGTGCTAAATTATGTTTAAATTATTTTCCTTGTTATTCTTTCCCAAATTCATTATGAAAAGCAAAAGAGAAACACAGGTTCCAGAGTTTAAAATCTGAATTGGCACTGCTGTACCAAAAAAAAAAAAAAAAAAAAAATGACTTAGTAAGAAAGCTCAGTGTGCCGGACTTTGTGGCTCCTGCCTTTAATCCCAGTACTCAGGAGGCAGAGGCTGGAGGATCCCTGAGTTTAAGGCCAACCTGGTCTCCTGGTCTAGAGTGAGTTCCAGGACAGAAAAGACTACACAGAGAAACACTGTCTCGAAATTCCTCATTGTGGCAGAGTTTAATGCACCCCCAGAAAATAAAGCTACCCCTCAGTGTTTAGTGTAGCACTTAGTTCTAGGACCCAATCACACATACCCAGAGAATCATAATGTGTGGGAGACACAGAAGAAAGGAAGAGAAGGAGAGAGGAAGAAGAGACTCTCTCTCTCTCTGTGTGTGTGTGTGTGTGTGTGTGTGTGTGTGTGTGTGTGTAACAGAAAGACTCTTTCCATGCTGCCCTCTTCTGGGCTCAGGTGATTTTCCCACCTAGGCCTCTTGAATTAACTTAGACAACAAGCCTACATCCAGTTCAATCACCCCTAAATTTACTTACAATTGCTATTATAATGTAAATGCTAATTAAATAGTATCATTGCATTGTTTAAATAATTATTACAAAAAAATCTCTACGTGTTAAGTAGAGTCCGTGAGGGAGAGCAAACACTAGAATAGTCTTCTATGTCAAGATGCACAGAGGGGGGCGGTGAGCAGGACAAGACTGGCAATTCAAAGGAACATGAACTTTCCATTCTTATGCCAACTGCTCTCACACACAGAGCAAAAGCACCACTACACTATACAATACTAGACACTGCTTGTAAAGTAGAAATGGCAGTTATGAAGCATGGGGTGGGGGCTTTTTTACTATTCAGGAATTCCTAATCACATATCCCTCAGGATGGAGATCTTTAATAGCCGATGTTGAAAATGTGGTATAACGTCATAAAATTACAGATAAGATCAAATGCGTCATGATATGATCATGCCTTAGAATAGCTACAAAAAAGGGGATATTTCCTTGAAACCAATCAAACAATATTTTTGAAAAATACTTAAACGGTGAGTAGAAAGGCTTAATATCTGCAGCGGTGGCCTCTGAGACGTTTAATGTTAGGGAATACAAAGTCTTACTCAGGGCAGAAGAGTGTACTACAGTAACTTAGATGGAAAACTAGGGAAGACACCACGCCAAACATGGGCAAAAGAAAATTAGCGCATTTCCCGAGATTAGATTTTTTGAAAAGCCTCATTAAGAAATGCAAATGCATTTGCGATTTTTAACATTAATAATACCACATGAAAGCTCTCACTAATAAGGAATTACTGCTCTTTCTTCTCCATTTACATAATTCTCTTCTGCTTTATTTTTGTGTATGATCTGTCTCCCAAAGGTTTTGTGCCAGACCTGGCTCACAGTATGGTACCACTAAGGGTGATGGGACCCTAAGGAGGCGCCTTACGCTGAGCGACTACATCATTGAGAACATGGACTGTGCAAGGCGTCAGTGTCCTGCAGGAAGTCTGTTGCCTGACACAGGTCATTTAAAAAAGAGAGACCCTTCCCTAATCTTTGGCTTTCTGTCTCAAGCCGGGCAGTGGTGGCACACACCTTTAATCCCAGCACTTGGGAGGCAGAGACAGGTGGATTTCTGAGTTCGAGGCCAGCCTGGGCTACAGAGTGAGTTCCAGGACAGCCAGGGCTATACAGAGAAACCCTGTCTCGAAAAAAAAATAAAAAGTAAAAAATAAAAAAAAAAATCTCAGCCACATAGCTCTTCTACTGAAACACAGCCCCTCAACACAGACAATCTGTAATTTCCAGACTACAAAAAGATCATAAAAATAAATCCTTCTTCATTTCAGTCATCTCAGTAAATCTCCATCTCTATGCTGAAGTTGACCTACAGTCTGTGATTCTGATGGTCACAGGCAGCACCTCTGAGCAGCAGTCTCCTTCCTGAGGGGATGCCTGTCATCCTACAGACCTTGGCAGACCTACAAACAGGGATTTGAAGCTAAATTTACAGCTTCTTCCTACTTGATCTTTGCCAGTTAATATGGCTCCTAAGACAAATAAAAACAAATCCTAAGGACAACATCTGATCTGCTACTGATTCTACTCTGGTGCAATTGAACAGCAATGGAATTCTCCTCTAGACTCATTGTGCTTCAGTATAGAGTCTGAGATCACATCTCACTGAAGTGGTCCAAGGAAATTTATTTTTCTTTTTTATATAATGGTTACATTTCTGGGGCTTTATTGTATTTTCATTTTCTTAAGCTTTAAGGAGGTAGTTTATCAGTCTGATGGTCAAATTTCAATTCTAACATTATATTATAAGCCTATACTGGCTAAATAATCTTAAAATTTTACTGCCTACTGTTTCCAGCCTCCTATGCTAACTACAGAATTTGTCAGGAAGGACTTCAAAGGACTATTGTTTTACACTGTAGCTCATGAAACACAACTTTAAGTTTTCATTTTCACAGTATAGTAAGTAGAAACATTACTGACAGCCTGACCCTTACAGCTGGTCCTCCCATACCTATGTCTTATTTGGAAGTTCTATGTGACTCAGAGGCGTAATGGTAAATATTATCCTTGTTTCCAGGGTACAGTAACTCAGGCAAAGATAAAATATTTCAAATAAAACCATTTATATTTTCTACAGTATCAAGTACTAGAGAAATGCTCAATAAACCACTGGCATTTGGAAATGTCACTGGATGGTTTTGAACTTCAATACCAAGAAACCTAAACAAACGATCAAACCCAATCAGTAGAGCACTGAGATACCCATTTAAGTGAATGGAACAGGTGCCAAATGGACTTACTGAGAAGACCCTCTTGATTTTGGTAATGTTTGTCTTAAAGAACATCCTTTGCCATTGCTCCCCATTACTACAAAATCATTCTTTAAATAAAAGAAAGAAAGAAAGAAAGAAAGAAAGAGAAAGAAAAGAAGCCATCCTTGAGCAACAGATCAATCACTAGCATTCAGAAAGATGACCCTGCACCAAGCAACCTTTCAATGCTATTTGGTATGAAATGATTTTACTTATCAAATTAATACAGTAAAATAGTTTAGATATTCTTTTTTCTTTTATTTTGCAATTTTAGATACACGATCTTACTATGCAGCCCAGGCTGGCCATGAACTCAAAATTCTCCTGTTTCACCTCCTAAAAGGATTGCAAGTGTCCCCCATGACACCTGGCTATAACTCCATTCTTGTAAGGTATCCAGTGGTTTTCTGTTTTATAAAAATCACATCAGCAAAAATTCAAAGCTTTTACTACCCCTCACATTTACAATAATGAAATAATGGTTGTCATGACTTACCATGTTCTATGTTACATGGTATACAAAGGCCAAAAGCCAAGGTCAGGGCCATCTGGGCTTAAGACTCACAAGTGTCTCTCTCTGTCTATCTCTGTCTGTCTCTGTCTCTGTATCTCTCTCATTTTTCAAAACAGGGTTTCTCTGTGTAGCCCTGGCTGTCCTGGAACTCAGAGACACACCCGCCTCTCCTCCCTAGGCTGGGAGGTGTGCATCACTGCCACCCCTCCACCATTATAGCCCACGCACTGTAAGAACTAGTTTTCTCCTTCAAGCCTTAAGTTTCAAATCTAAAAGTTTGTGTTCTGATCTTTCACCTGACCCGTAAGATTCATCTTTCCTGTAGTGGGCTGGATTAAAGAAAAGTTAATAAAGAATTTGTAGAGTTTAGATAGTTCTGGAGGAAAAACAGTCGGTAATTAGGGAGAGGCCAAAAGCGGCAAACACTTTAGCGTCAAGAGTAATGTTGGATTCCTGTTACCTGTTCCACGTTTTGAAGGCGTTGCTGGCTCGTTTGAACAGATACCCTTCCATGACGATGCCATGTGCAGCATCTACATTGTACTCTAGCTTGGAATCGTCACTGGAGAAATCCTAGACAAAACAGCACACACAGGACTTCAGATGACTGCGTTCCAGGAAGAGAAACTTATCTTGGGAAAAGAGCTTTAAAAAAGTGTGGAGTGAGACTTCTGTAAGAGACGGGAGAGGGACGTGATAATGGACACGTGCCTCAGGACCGTAACAGGTCAGCACTACAGTAGAACGCTAAGATGAAGACAGAGATGCACTTATATGAAACATGGTGCAGAGAGAGACTGTAAGAAAAGACAACACACACACAAATGCAAAGAAAAGGACTAAGACTCCAGGAGCATTACTAATGTCCCTTAATAAAGAACTCAGATCTGACACATGACAAGTGTTCCATCTGTTAAGCAGCTGATGATACTGGATGCAGCACTGCTGCTGGATCTCTGTGAACATATTCATGATCTGTCTGTCAAGCAGGATGGAACACTCAAAGGACACTGGAGAAAAAGAAAACTGGAAACCAAAAGGTCAACAGAGCCCAGGGCATCTGGTGCTCAGGAGAACCCGTGCTTTCCTGCAGAGCCCAGACCGCTCAGCTAAGCATGGTGAGTGGAAGGAGCTAAGGGAAGGCCCCACTGAAACTGCACGTGAGACCAGATCCATGCTCATCACCACCATTCAAGACTGATGTAAAGATCCCAGGCAACTAGATAATCTAAACGGTGAGGGGCTGGAAGGAAAAGGCACACTGCACAGTTGTTTATGGAGAGGACTCTGTACACAGAACATTCTGAAGAATTCAGAAAAAAATCACTATCAAGAGCATCAGCAAGAGTGTTAGGGTAAAATCAACTCCGAAACAGTCTGGCCCTAAGGTAACAGAGACAATGGCTTTCTAAAGGGAGCATTTACAGAAGCAAGTGTCTGGGAATAAACCCAACAGCAAGTATGTAAGAAAATCACAAAACCTTATGCAGATCATTAAAGAAAATGTAAACAGCAGGTAGGATAAGACTGTGATGTACATAGTATTATAAACCAAGCACACTTGCTTTCTCACTGGTCCAACATAACCTCAAAACTAAAAATATTAATTACTCTCATGTGTATCCGAGGGAGGAACTAACACCCCACGGTACTCATTGAACTCTGAGAATAAGCTTGTTCCGGAGACTGAACCAGGCTGCCAGGTTTGTGTGGCAAGCACTTTACCTATTGGGTCATCTTACCGGTCCCCACAAAGGCTCTTGTTATAGAACAAACTTGCCCCTGAGGTTTGTACATCTACAAAACTCAGTCTGTAAGAAAAGAAGAGGTGCAACCTTTGCTTCCCAGGCACGTGACACTGTAAAGCTGGGAACAATTAGACAACAATGTGTTGGATGATTAAGGCAAGATGACAGTGGGTGGAAGGGACAGCCAGAAAGAGCCTGGGACAGAAGGCATGGCCCATCAGAGGAGCGGCTGTATTAACTTAAAGATCAACACCATATCAACAGAAGGGAAGCAAATCTCTACCCACTATCACACAAGAACCCAGTTTCATATGAAGTAAAGAGCTAAAGGCAAAAGCTGGGGGTACAGCTCAGCGGTAAAATGCCTGTCTGTCAGACATGATGCCTGAGCTCAGTCTCCAGCAAAGACAGAAACGTGAAAAGCAAACCTACTCAGGAGAGGTACTTGTGATCTTGTGTTGGGAATTGCTGAGCAAGTAACAAAAGCAGCAGAAAATCTAAACCACATATATCTACAGTATATGAAGAACTTGATCATCAATTAGGACGCCTGGCAATAAGAAGGAAGAAAAACGAATAGATATTTCACAAACAGGGATAGTCACGGATAGATACCATTCACTAGTCACTAATGGTAATTTAAACCAGTGAGATGTCAGTGTCTGAAGTGCAGTGGTGAGGTCAACAAGGACCCTCAGTGCTGCCTATCAGCATCCTTGCCACACTGAGCACACACACACCCTGGTACCGAAGCTCGATTCCATAGCACATACATCTATCCAAAGACGTGCGAAGGCACAGGCAGGACATACAGGGGTACTCACAATAGCACTGTTTCGCACACTGATCAATTAGGACACCTTAAAATGTACATCAGAAATGCTTTCCCTTACATTTTAATTGACTAGATTTTTTTTTTTTTTTTTTTACCTGTAATGCAGCCTGTGTCAGCATTTAGGGGCAGAAAAAGTATTCACAATAAGTAAAAACAGCATTATTTTCTTAAAGAAAAACAGTTGTATGTTGTTTAAAGTCAAATAATCTCAGATTTGATAATTTAGCAATTTGAGTATATATTCAATTTAACAAACAATCACATATTTCTATAAACATAATTTGTCATTTAAAAAATTACTGAATCCACTTTTAATAACCATTTGACAGCAATGCCATTAAAACAAGCTAGTTGCCAAAATACTATGCTGTATAGACAAAGAGCCAGGCAAGGAGTCACAGCTGTAACCCCAGAACTCAAGATGCTGGGGCAGATAGATCATGAGTTTCAAGGCCTGTCCAAGACATAAAGCAAGACTCTTGGGAAGACAGAGAGAGACAGCAGGAGAAAGAGAGCAAGTCATGAAGACCTGAAGCTGGGATGGTGGCACACACCCATAATCCCAGGCACACAGGAGGCAGGAATAGAAGGACCATGAACTTGAAGCTAGGCTGGGCAATACAGAAAGATCATGTCTTCATTTGTTTGAGACAGGGTCTCTCTGTGTAGCCTTAGATATCCTAGAACTCCCTCTGTAGACCAGGCTGGCCTGGAACTCAGAGATCTGCCGGCCTCAGCCTCCGGAGTGCTGGGATTAAAGGTGTGCTCTGCCGCCACCACCACCTGGCTTAAAAGATTGTATCTTTAAACAAAAGAAAATATGGCATTGGCTTCACCCTATAATAACTAAGAGTAATTGATTTAAAGATGGCCTAAGAGAAAACTCTTTCCTTTTCTAAATGTTATCTCTCTTTGAGCATGAATTATAAGCATTAACTATGTTTTTCTTACACTTGCAACTGATTTTGCTTTTATTTTTTTTCCATTCACATCTTCTATGTCAGATCCAATCTGAGTAATCTGTAATCAAAGATGCCTGGATTCCTTATTATCAAGAGGGCAGATTTCTCACAGCATGCAGGAGTTTTATATGATTGGATTCAATCCCTAATTTGCCTTTTATGCTCAGCATACAGACATCTCAGACTATCTAAGATAAAGTACTATTAGGCTAGGTTCTGGATATGACAAACTCAACTCCCGCATGAAGAAATGGATATAAATTTACTATTCAATTCTCATTTTAAAAACATTTGTCAAAACAGACTTTAACTAGACTTAGGCAATTCAACAAGCAATGAGGGTTCAGAAGGAAGTGCTGAGCAGCCCTGGAGTGGCTGCAGCAGGGGATAGGTAGGAAAGAGGGAGAGAGGGAGGGAGGGAAAGAGAGAGACAGAAACAGCCACAGAGAAACAGAGACAGAGAGAGACAGAGACAGAGGGAGAAGAGAGAGGAAGGAGAAGGGATATGCACACATTCTCCCCCCCCCCACTCACTCTCACACACACACACACACACACACACTTTGGCAGGAAGTTGTTAGTATCCTAAATTAAACCATGAATACTTTTTAAAATTTTAATACGGTGCAACCTTTAGTTAAGCTCCTGACGGGTTAAGAATAATAAACTGGTTCAAGACCACAGCCTGCAAATGTTTTGATCTGAAGAGATAATGAAATGCACATGTTAACATCTAACACACTTCACTTTCACAAAAAGGATTTACTGAACAAGCAATGGAAGGATTTCTGAGTAACAAGGCTTGCACACACCAACACCCCAGTGAAGGGAAATCAGTCTAATGCTCTGGCATACCTTCTGCTGGATCGTAGAATGTTTTTGCTCCATCTCTCTTTTCTCTTTTGCTGCATCTACAACCAGTCGATCCAACTAAAGGAAAGAAGAAAATTATAGACTTAAAATTTAAAGAAACAAGGGATTTCTTTAAAGCCATATTCCAAGTCACTTTATAGATACACATAAATCACATGATTAAAGGTAACCTAAAACAGCATTTTTGGCTAAACATTCAAGTAGAAGTTCACAGTTTTCTAGTATCAAGTCTTTTTTGAGGAAGTTCATATCTTAGGGGGAAAGGCTTCCAAGCAGGAGGCCTCGTCTTGAGCACTGCAACAGTGTATGTTACATCCTCAAAGGACAAGGACTCCAACCTAAAGTGCCTGATGACCTACTTAGAAGATGCTGGTAGCTGCAGACAAGGTAAAAAAGAAACAAGCTCACATATAAAACCATGACTTTTTTTTCCTTCTCAACAATACCAAAAGGCAGTGCAGCTAGACTACATAGGGCAAGTCACAAGTGCACACCAACGGCTGCATCCCATCACTGGCCACACACCACGTCTCCAGCCTGCATTGCTTATGTTATAATCAAATCTAAAAGGTAGACTAGGTAGCTAGCCAAATAAATAAAAGACAGTAGTAAGCTTGCTTGAGCCCAGGAATCAAGACCTGGTCAACACAGCAAGGCCCTGCCTCTGAAAGGTTAAATTAAGTAAAATAATAAAAGGGCATTAGTCCCGCAGTTCTGGAGTCATTGTCTACTCACTCAGCTACCAAGATCATCCTGGTTGGCCACATCTAAACAGACCACTACAGAAGGTAAAGGCGAGTCCAGAACACAGGCGGGTCTGACCCTCCCATCAGGCCTGGACCACAAGTCTTAGCTGCATGTTTCTACATCATCCTGCCCCTCTCCTGGGATATAAAAGCTTAGAGCATCATCTATTTTCTCCTCTTCCCTGACAATGTGAACCACCCCACACCTAATTCTACCACATCACTCTGTGGCGTCAAAGCTGTCATTCCCCAGGTTTCCTTGCAGTGAGTGACTAAGCACAGGATGTACACAGAATATACAATTTCTAGGAACTGTCCTGCAGCAGACAAGATATGTCTTTCTCTTCCCTTCTCGCCCTCTGTTAGCTGGGGTTTGAGAATGACGCTGAGGTAGACAAGTCATGTTTAACCATGAGGCTAATTCAAAGGACACAGTAAGCCTAGGCACGTGATACAAAGGCCATGAGTCTGTGCTTCTGACCTTACATAAAACAAAGAAAACTCTCCTACAGATGTCCTAGTATCCTCAGTGTGAACAACACACAAATCCAACCTCAACTGGCATACATATAGAGCATCTGGCACAGAGATGAACAACAGCCCAGTGTAAGAGACAGAAACACAGTGCATGTCAACCACAGCCCATGCTGCACAGGACCCCACCTTCAGTGCCCCCCCTTCCCCTCCCCCACACACTCATCGATCATTGGATGGCGTTCCCATCCCACTCTTACCTTTCCTCCATTTCCCTAAATTCTATTTTTTCTTGATCCCTCACCTCAAAAAAATATACTGGGAAAGAAAAACTTATAGAGTAATCTTATTGTATCTAAAGTAAGGCAGTTCATCACCACTCAATAAAAAGTTTAGGAAGTGAAAGACTAAATGCTGCTGGAAAGCAGACGCATGTACCTCAGCCCCTGCCCACCCCAGTGCCGGGGTCACAGGTGTGCACCACACTGACAGAGAGTTAGTTAAGCCTCTTTCCAGCACCCTCATGTGCACTATTTAAGACAAGCATTTTTACCTTTAAATTCATTTTTGGTTCAACATCCAACCCACATGTAAATGTGCTGCAGTGTCAAAGTCCTTATTAAGTTAAGTGAGAAGCTTGGATTTCCCAATATGCTAGATATCTTTGAAAACATAAATGTCAACAAGCAGTGCAGAACTGAGAAAACTAGCTCAAGGGATTACCTGTGCTCCAAGATCTTTCATGTAGGGCCCGAGCTCACTGAACAGGTCATACCCTTGATGGAAGAAGGCCAGATGTGCATACATGAAGGACAGCATCTAGGGGAGAGAGGGGCTTCAGATCCACTGCAAGAAGCTTCAAAAAGCTTGAGCCCACGCTGTACTAAAGACCACTCCACAAGAACCCAAAGCATCAAACCTTCTTAAAACTGAGTTTCTTGAGGACTTCACAAATATTTGCGAATACAAAGAGAATACAATGTCTCTAGAAACACCCAGTAGGTCGACATTTTAACAACTGTAGTTGTTTAGACCTAACTGAAAATTACATAGGTAATTTAAACAGTATCCTCAGTACCGCCGTACTAAAAATCCTTAAGTACATTATGAAATGTCTATGTGGTCCTTGGAGTATCCTCCCTAAGCAAACTAGAAATGAGAAGAGAAAAAATGTGGAGTCCCCAACAGTAGCAAACACCAGCCCCCAGGGTCTCCAGGACCCAGTGAGCTGTGAGGACTCTCAGGTTTTCATTTTCCTAAAACATATAAACCAGTGGGGACAACATAGACTTTTCGCTTTTTACAAAAACTATTTATTTGCTTGTTTATGCACTGCGTGTGCACATATTCACAGATGCCTGGGGGAGTGTGGAGGTCAGAAGACAGCTGGCAGGAGTCAGTTCTCAGGACACCAGGCCCAGCAGCCAGTGTCTTCAGCTGCGGAGCCACCTCGCTGGTCCTGGAAATGTCTTCCTATTTATTCCACAGATCCAAAACAGACATTCTGGACTGGGGAGGGGTCCTCAGCTATATCTTATTAATCCACAAAAGAAAAGGCACCTTGTTTTTATTAATTACATTTTTACATGAGAAGGAATTATATAATTAAATATATGCAGAGAATCTCAGACCTGTTTTATTTTTAGCAAGAACAGGCATCTGTTTAATATTCGGGAAACTAAAGTAGGCCGTAAGATTGTTAACGCTAAAGAATCCTCTAAAAAACTGTTTTCAAAATAAAAACCAGCTAAATAAAATTCAACGGTTAGTGATAAACACTCACTCACATAAAAATTACTACATTATTAGAAAATGGTAATAGTCATACAACTGTGTGAAAAGGTCACTTAAAACCTCTGGGTTATAAAAAGGAGGAAGTAATGATTACATAAATGTAAAACATATGTACACATCAAAATACACACCAAACATACCAAGAAATAAATGATAAACCAGGAAACACAGTAAAGGAGCAGTGATGGCACGAATCAGTACAAACCATGAAGGCTTCCTGAGTAGCCAGGAGAAAATATGGAAAAAATGATCAAACTCTTCACCAACAGAACGCAAATTCAACAACAGAATCTTGGTTTTCGCCTCTCATACCACTGGGCAAGGTGCGGAGACCAGGCTCTAGTGCTCACTGCTGGCCAAGTCAGCAGAGAAATGGCTATTCTCACACACTATCGGTGAAAACAGTTGACAGGCGTTGAAATTTGGTAGTATTTTTAAAAAGCCTTTTCCACATTTGAAAACTTTGACTGGGATGGCCCCTGATCCTGATACACTGAGTTTAAGCCCCTGCCCCCCACAACAGAAAAGAGAACTCACTTCCACAAGTTGTCCTCTGACCCCACATGTCCACCATAGGGGACACATATAATACAATAAGTAAACAAATAAATATAATACCTCTTTATTTAAGTAACATCTTGTCTATAAATGCAAATAAAGCAATAATCAGGTTTTTGTTAGGATGATCACTACAATGAGATGTTTTAATGTAAAAATCGTGAAGAATTGCTTAAATATCCATTAAGGACGATAAACTGTAGTATAGTCAGGCTAGCTTGGATCTGCAAATCTTACATGCTTATAGATGGCTCATGAGCCAAGAATCGCTTTTAACCTTTTAGATGGATGAAATAAAAATTTTAAAACACAAAAATCAATGTGAAAATTATATGAAATTCAAACTTCTGTGCTCAGTCGTCAGGTTTTACTGAACCCAGCCAAGCCCAATTATCTGCTTCTGGGCAGGCAGGTCCTCCAAGGGCATGGTGCGTATAAAGGACAGAGACCATAGAGCACAGACCTCACTATATTTATCAGCCAGCCCTTTATTTCCTGTTTATTCAAGTGGCAGAGTTCCAGATGCCCACAGAGGCCATGGTAAGACATAGTGTCTCCATTACTGGCTGTCTGGAAAACATGGCTGGGGAGAGGTGCCACCTGGTATAAAATAAGTGCGAGGCACCACAGAGTCAAGCACAGCGTTGGGACAGAGCATGGCAGAGACAAGGCCTAAGCAGCAAGCACAGCGTTGGGACAGAGCATGGCAGAGACAAGGCCTAAGCAGCAAGCACAGCAAGTGGGAACAAAACTACTCCAACTAAACTGAGAGAAATCCTCCCAAAAGTTTTAAAGGAAAAAGGGCACAATGTCACAGCACACCCTCCTCATTTCCTTGTCAAAGAGCAGGTAAAACCTCACTGTCACCATAGATTAAAAAAGGTCCAACGAGGGGGCTGGAGAGATGGCTCAGCAGTTATGAGCACTGGCTGTTCTTATAGAGGACCCGGGTTCAATTCCCAACACCCACATAGCAGCTCACAACTGTCTGTAACTCCTGATCCAGGGATCTGACTCACTCACACATGCAGGCAAAACACCAATGCACATGAAATAAAAAGCAAACTAAAAAGCACATAAACTTAAATCTTTAAAAAAAAGAAAGGTCCAAAGAAGAAAGGGAAGAACCTAGCAAGCTTTATGTTTTTGTGACTACAAGAGAAAGAACAGACTAAAAACATCAGTCAGGGCCTCTTCAAGCCATAGGGCTGACAGAAGTCTTCAAGCTCAAACATTCTAATGCCTAAACACCACATACAACCATGGAGAAGCATGTGATTTTGAAAGACACTTTGTAGGCATTTCTAAAAGCAAGGGCTAGAGACATGGCTCAGCAGTTAAGAGCAACTTTGCAGAGGACACGGGTTCAGTTCTCAGCACCTGTGGTGGCTCACAAGTGTCCAATAGCAATCTCAGTTCCAGGGGATCTGATACTCTCTTCTGACCTCCTCGGGCACCAGGTATGTGTAGTACATGCAGTACATATACATGTGTGTAAAACACCCATATATATAAAATAAATAAGTCTAAAAAATATTTTTAAAAAAGAAACTTGGGGCCAGACAGATTGCTCAGTGGTTAAAAGCATCACTGCTCTTCTGAAAGTCCTGAGTTCAATTCCCAGTACCCACATGGCAGCTCACAACTGTCTGATGCCATCTTCTGATATACAGATGTACATACAGACGAAGTATCCATTTACATTAAATAAATAGATAAATAAATAAATCTTTAAAGAAGAAACTTTCTAAAAGCAAATATAATTAAAGAGAAAACTCAAGGTGGCAATCATGTTTAATAAGTTTCAAAGCAATTCTGAAATATTCACTGGTTCCAGCCACCACTCCCAGCTACTTTAAAAAAGTATTAGGTATCTAGACCACATGAAATATTACATTGGAATAACAGAGAGTCGAGAACACACAGTGGGTCTGTCTTTGTGAAGCAGGCCATAGGTGAGCAGACACAGAAACAGCTGTATCTTGAAGCAGATGGCACAGGAAAGAGAAATGGGAGCTAAGAGCCAAGAGCTCCTGGGCAGGGTGTCAGACTATGGGGGTTCAGGGGGAAGCTACACCCACAGACAGACAGCCGCAGGTAGCCGCATTCATTAATAACTTACTGATTTCAGGATTTCTGATCTTCTTTTTGATTGAAGCACATTAATCTGAGGGAAGATACACTTGGTTAGTCACTCACAAATTACACTAATGCAGAATATGAGATTCTAAACATGCCTGTCTTAACGATCCCAAAACAAAGGAAAACAGAGCTGGTGTTTTTCTTCTGGCTTAAAGGAGTTGGGACAAGCATACCAACGAGCGCTCAGCCACACTCACACTCAGTGAAAACACTAGTCCTTCAGATTACAGCAGCCTTATGGAGCGGCTTTGGCACCTGAGTTTGCCACATGGCCTCTTCCTCCACCCTCCTCATCTACTTGCAGATCAAGGTTCAACCACAGCCTTGGTGCAAATCCTCACCATTTGCCGATTTTCATCTCCTCTGGATGCCTGTTCCCTTCTTGGCTTCCTACAGTCCTTCTCCACACAGGTACCACAGTGATTTTCAAATATAAATGAGATATTATGTCTAGTTTTAAATCCTGCAATCTCCTACCATGTCCACACAAGCCCACTGTGCCGAGGCCCCTGCCACCCTCTGAAGCCTAGTCTTCTGTTAGTCTGCCCTGACTGTGTCCCAACAGCACCCATAACTGTGGGACAGGTGTCTTTGTACTGGCTGGCCCACATCTGGAGGCTCTGCCCTCATAGCTAAGCACAGCCTTCTTTAGTATTTGGGTCGGCCACCACCTTCTTTTACACGTCTAACCCAGCACCTGATTCACTATCAATCCTACTCACTGATAGTATTTATAACTACTCGGTTTTTGTCTGTTTGTTTGTTTAGATGGGGTTGCACCCTGTAGCCTGGGTGTCCTGGAACTCACTTTGTAAACCAGGCTACTTCAAACTCACACAGAGCCCCTGCCTCTGGGTCCCTAGTACTTCCTTTGTTTCCTGCCTCTGTCTTTTCCCTAGCTAAAGTATAGACTCTGTGAGATGGGGAGCTGATTCTCCATTCCAGCCCCAAAGCAGAACACACTCAGCATGCCGTAAGTATATGTTAAAGTAATGGGCTTAAGTATTTTAATTATGACTGACTTATCAAAATACCAGCAAATTATGAGATTTCTCAGGGGTGGGGTTGAAGCTCAGTTGGCAGAATGTTTGCCTACAAGTTCAGAGCCCTGGATTAGATCCCAGCACTGCTCAAACCAGGAGTCAGAGTGCATGTCTATAATCCCAGCACTTGGGAATGGAGGCAGGGGTTATGGGTCCAAGGTTATCCTCAGCTACACAGTGAGTTGGATTAGGAGGCATGCCTTTAACAGGGTCTTCTGCAACTGTAGAAACTCCTAGGTTGTCCTCGGCTACACAGAGTTGGATTAGGAGGCAGGCCTTTAACAGGGTCTTCTGCAACTGTAGAAACTCCTAGGTTGTCCTCGGCTACACAGTGAGTTGGATTAGGAGGCATGCCTTTAACAGGGTCTTCTGCAACTGTAGAAACTCCTAAGTTATCCTCGGCTACACAGTGAGTTGGATTAGGAGGCATGCCTTTAACAGGGTCTTCTGCAACTGTAGAAACTCCTAACAAGTATCCTCACCTGTCCTTACAAACAGCTGATTTACTTAAAATGATGCAAGAGAGGCTCTTCATGCTTTGTTAAGATTGCCAGAAGATTACAGAACATTTTCCAAATGTCTTCCTCACTGAACTCTTGGTCTATTTTGTAAGGGAATTTTAAAACACAGTCTTAAAAACAAGAACAGACCAAGAAAAATCTAAATCCAGCTTTCTTCCTTATCGATGGTTTCTTCTGCAGGTCTGCTTCACAGTCTGCTCAGCTCTGAGGAGCACAGGGAACCCCCTCCCCCTCCCATCCCCCCTTCCTCTCCCCCCACCCCATGCTGAGCACAGGCTGTGGAGAGCCACTGTTCAGACTTGGGCTTATGCTTTCCTTCTGTTTTTTCCTCTCTATTTGGAAACTTAAAGAAAATAAAAATTCAAACTCAAGGAGAAGGGTAAAATCAAGTACATACAGGAGCTGAAATGCTTTACACTTTTGGGTGTTTGTTACCTATAATTCTCTAAAACAGCCACTTTTGCTAAAAAATAAAATGATCCAAGAATTCCCATGAGAGATATTCCATAAACTCATAGTTAGAAGGGAGTGAGCACGGAGGCCATCTTGGTACTGTCAGATGACCTCTCAGGAAACACATAATTACTATGCTTAAGTTTGAAAATAATGGATATTTTAGCTAAACGGCATTACACATAAAATCCATAGCATTACATCATTTACTCTTTTAAAAAACACAAAAATCATGTACTACCTATTTTCTAACCACCGGACAAAAGCTAGAGACATACTCTATTCTAGGAATATAGGACTCAGACTATTGAGTGTGTGGCATACAACCATGAGGACCTGAGTTCAATTCCCAGAACCCCGGTGAAAAGAAGCTAGCATGTCAGCACATGCTTAAAATCTCTGCTCTGAGAAGGAAAAAGAGCAAGATCCCTGGAGCTTGCCAGTTAAGTCAACCTAGCCTAGCTCAGGGTATGTGTCAAAAAAAAAAAAAAAAAAAAGATTAAGATAGACAGACAGATAGACATCTTCATGGCAACTGAGCTTGTCCTCTTTCTGCCTCCATATGTGCAGTGCGCGCTCACGCGCGCGCGCGCACACACACACGCACACATACACACAGATTACAATAATTTAGAAATAGAGAAACATAGAAAGGTTCAGTTGGTATGTGCTAGCCTTCTACACACAACAAGCAGAGTTCAGTCCCTAGAACTTACACAAAAAATGCCAGGCATGGTTAGGAGTATTTGTAATCCCAAAGACAGACAGAAATAAGGATGCCTGGAGCTTGCTCGACAGCCAGGCTAGCCTAGTTGGTGAGCTCCAGGCCAATGGGAAATGCTGTCTGAAAGAGCGTCCCTGAGGATGACATGTGAGGTGCCCTATCAGCCGCACACATATGCACACCAAAAGCTATGTGACACATTCACAGTAAAGTGAGTGTGGTGTCTCTAAGTAAGAGATGGCAGCAGAGACGTGTTAGAGGGGATGGTGATCAGTCTGTCTGGAGACATCTATCTGGGTAACTTTGACCAGAGGACAGAAAATGACCTGGCATTGGGGTCAAGAACAGACAGTGTAAAGACAGCTTTTTGGAGACTATTCAAACACTTTGGACATGGGTAAGGACAGGAGCAGTGGTGAGGTGGGCAGACTTAAGAGGTCAGGAGGGATTTCCAAGATGTCCTATTGACTAACCCAACCACTTAAAATGAGGAGACTATCTGAACAGAATTCGCATTTTAAGCTGCCACAAGAGTGAAGAGATGAGGTCACACAGAAAGGGGAAAAAAGAAACCATTTTGGAAAATAATGTGTGCCTGTCTGTGACACATGACAGTGTGGAATTTCTGTGGAAAACAGGTTCTGTCAAAGGATATGAAGGGAATGTCTGAGAATCAGGAACCGAGCAGCCCATAAGGGAGACAGAGATGAGCAAAGGTGGAAGTCAGGAGGAGCCACGGTGGCTGCCATCTCAAGGATACACAAATGGCATGCAGGCTAACAACTGAAACACAGAGCTGTGTGTAAGCTGCTCCAGGGGAGCTCGTAGGAGGGCTGCAGGCTCACTGTGAAGTGTGAACGTGAGCAGCAGGACACACAAAACAGACTGCACCATTCTAGAAGCCTAGAGAGGGACAGAGGCAGCATGGGAGCATTACTTCTTTAGAAAAAACAAAAACAAACAAAATAAAACTTTTTACTTACTGAACAGAAATGTAACTAAAAAAAAAAACTCAAATTAACTTCCTACTGTTCTGCTTAGATCATTTTTAATCACTAATATATGCATTTCGTATGTATTTTCATGAAGTCAACAAGTCTTGAGGGAACTACTGTGGTTTTATAAAGAAAAGATGATTCCCTATACCTTAAAACTTTAAGCTTTGGCCTGTACAACACATTAAAAACACACTATACATGTGGTTACATTCTGCATATGCCCCAGAGTCCCTTGGAAACCTACATTCTCAAGACCAATCATTGATTGGACAAGACCTTTTTCATTTGGCTGTAGAACGAGCTTTTTTTTCGAGACAGGGTTTCTCTGTGTAGCCCTGGCTGTCCTGGAACTCACTGTGTAGACCAGGCTGGCCTCAGAAATCTCAGAAAACTCAGAAATCTGCCTGCCTCTACCTCCCGAGTGCTGGGATTAAAGGCGTGCGCCACCACTGCCCGGCTTAGAACGAGCTTTAATGGCTGTAAGAATCCACTAAAGTAAATAATCAGTGTGGCAAAAGATGACCTCTGAGGGCCCACAAGATGGCTCAGCGGGAAAAGGCACTGCATCTATCCACTCCTGATTACAGAACTCAATCCTTGGGACTGACATGGTAAGAAACAAGTTCCCAAAAGCTGTCCTCTGACGTCCATACATGCACGTGAGCGCGCATGCATGCGCGCACTCACACACAATGGGCAAATATATAAATACTATTATTATTATTTGCATCTCTTAAAAATCCTACTTCCACTTTTCTGTAGGTCTACCGCATATGTCTAAGCTATGGAGGCTCCTGTCCTGGCTGCACTCATGGGAGGCACTGGGCTTTAGTTGACAGCTGAAGGGCTGGTGATGGACTCTGAAGAGAGATGTAGTGCAGTCGTCACCATCTTTAGATGTTAGGCTTAGGGATCTCCATGACAAACTTCAGTGCATTTTAGCCTTGGTTCCCGAGACTCAGTAAGGATCTTTGAGCAACCACTCCTGTATCATCCTGCATCTGCGCCTGGACAAGAACCTGTCCCAAGGGAGGACAATCTAACATGAGTCTCTCCCAGTGGTGTCTGTGGAACCAGTACAGCCCCGCCCAGGTGCTTTTGTCTCTAGCCTCCAAAGGGAGTCATCCCTCCAGGGGACTCTGATTTTCATCTTCAAAAGCAGCCGATGAATTCCAGAAACTCGCTAACTTCAGCAGTTAGTGAAGCAGATACCACTAAGAACAATCGGACCACTGGTGTGCTGCTCGAAGGCAAAGCGAAGCAAGAGCCTCACAAGAGAAACCATTTCTCACAGTGGATTGATTCCCCGAGAAGCTTTGGGGTTCATAGTTAGAAGTTTTTGAAAATTTGACAAAAGAATACACATGTTCACTGTTGCCAGTAAAAACTAACACCATTTAAACCTGATGCTCAGATATCAACGAAACTGAAACAGGAAAACTACAGAATAATGGATAAGATATTATGACTCAGTAGAAAGGAGAAAGAAATCAGAACCAAAGACATCTATAGCTACATAGTGGGGGGGGACGGGGGAGTTTAAAGTGTTCAGTAAATTGTTATGTTTCCCACTGGAGGTAAAAAATGTATACCTATAGGCCAGCACTCTGAAGACTGAGGCAGGAAGACAGATATGAAATTGAGTCTAGTATAGGCTACACAGTGAATTTAAAGCCAGCCTAAGCTACCTCAAAAAATAAAATAAAATAAAATAAAATAAAATAAAATAAAATAAAATAAATCAAAGAAAAAGCATACTTTATTCATTCTAGTGCAATCACTCAGAGGAGCCTGCTAGAAACCCGCAGCCAGAAGACGTGGAGACTTGGTACCTGCAGGACGTAGTCGAGCGCTATGTGCCGGAAGCACTTCCGCGTGGCTGTGAGGATGTTTGCAGCCTCTTCAACCTCGTGCTGTTTGTTTCTTTGAACTTGGGCGTTTTTTACTAGTGCATTTTCCTTTTCTTCACTGACTTTTTCGAATTGTTTCTTGGCATCTTTGAATTTTCTAAGATCTCTAAAAAATAAAACTTTAGTGAAACTTTCTTCAAAATAACCTTAGAATTTAACCACTGCCACTTCCCCTTACATGCTCCGTCAGACACTGGCAGTCACCGCTAAACCTGGCATGCATCCTTCTGAAGGTCCTGGCTGTCACTTACCTGAGAAGCCTGGACAAAGGAAGTTCAGAGCAGGGACTTTTGTAACTTGGGAATATTTATACAGACATTGAGTTTCCACCTTAATCCAAAACTCTAAAGATAAAAGCTCAAAAAGTTTCAGATTTGGACCATTTTAGACTTTCTTTTTCTGAGACAGGGTCTCTCTGTGTAGCCCAGTCTGTTCAGGAACTTACTCTATAGACCAGGTTGACCTTGAACTGACAGAGATCCATCCTCTTGCTTCTGCCTCTCGAGCACTGGGATTAAGGGTGTGCAGCACTACAGCCAGCACACTTTAGATTTCTAAGTTTTGGCTTATGGGACTTATCATTCTGTGTTCTGTGTATATATCCTCATAAAGTGAGCTAATGTTTCATTATGTAAATCTTATGATGCAAATTGGAAATAATGATAAAATTAATATAACAGAAAGATAATTTTCTAAAGATAAATTCAAAACATCCAGATGGTTTAACCATGATACTGTTTTTTTAAACACCAGTGTATGTAAGATTTCCTACAGAGAAATACAAATTTGAATGGTCTTTCCCAAAGATTAAAATTCATTTACCTTCCGGATAAATCCTAAGGATCTGAGAGGTATTTTAAAACATACTTTTGCTTTAAGAAACGATACTCAGAAGCCCACCTCAGGGGCAAGACTCCTGCATTGTAACTCTAGGAGGCAGAGGAAGGAGGGTTGTTGGTTCCAGGCCAGCCTGGGCTATGGAGCAGGATTCTGCCTCGGAACACACTTAGGAAAAAAGGAAGCAGAAGAAACTATCTCTTGTTAGAAGGAATTAGTCAAAACATATAAAGGATAAAGATAAAGTCTTTAAGCACACGTGTACACACGTGTGTAAAGAGCTGGGCCCAGTGAAGGCAGAAGACTGGCCTTGTATCAACCTGAAAAGATGAGGCCCTGGCTCAGGCGTCCTCAGTCACGAAACACCTCTCTGCACTACTTCTACTAGGAAGCTGACAATAAGCTGAAGACAAAAGGTTTTTAATTATAATAGATACAGCTAAAAAAAAAACTATATAATTTTTTAAACATTCCCAAGTTTTCCCTTATTGGTCTTTAATAGTGTATCTGAATTAGCCTGATACGTCATGAGCTCCCAGCTGGAAACTGTAGGAGAAAAGTTAGATTACTCGTGTGGGAAAGAAGTTTTTCTTGGAAAGTTTGAACTTAACTTACTTGACTTTTAGTTCAATTTTATTGCATATGTAAACATGATGCAACTCTTACAGAGTCGTACTCACTTCTGTGGCTCATTCTTATCTATTACATTATTTTCTCCTCAAAGAAAATGCCACAATAAGACTTGACAACCAAGCCCAGCGCACACGAAGTACTTCAGTCACCCTTGAGGCTTTTAAACTGCACTTTGTATCTGTACCGAGTGACTCTGATTCCCTTACAAACCCGAAAAAAATGAAACACATTTGACAAAGCAAACATGCCAGTATTTTCAGAAATTTGAGACCCATAATTTTCTTTTAGCATCTTTAGCCACATCCAGAACCACACCCCCACAGCTGCTGGCTGGCTATTCCTCCACCTACCCCCCACCCCACCCCAACCCCACCCCCAACTACAGCTGACTTACTCTTTGACAAAGTTCTGAAGCTGGGCCTTAATTGATCTCTGAGTCTGGTCAAACAGAATCTAGAAAGTAAAACATACCATCGAATGTTAGAAAGAAAATGGAATGCAAATACCACATCGCCTCGCCCACACCCCAACTCCAATGACACCTTATTTCTTACTGAAGACCATGAGAAAGATGAAAGAAATTGAAGCCAGTTTTGAGCCAATTCTATGAGCCTTAAAAAAATAACTTGCTTTTCTTCACTACAGAAAATAAACCAATTCCAATTCTTCTTCAGATTTTGGAAGACAACCCACAGCAGCGCAAACCCCTTTCTGCACGCCAGCTGAGAACTGCAGCAGCACTGCCTGACCCCAGCCAAGAGTTTCCACTGGGAAGACTTGGGAACAGAAACAATGGATGTATTGAGTTCCAGTCTGCATCACACAGTCCCGTCGGTCAAAGCATAGCTTTGAGTAGAGAAAAGAACAAAACCTCGTCCTTAGACCAGTGCTTTGTCCAGGTGGTACGGTGCCACACCCCAACGCTGACACCTCACCAGAGAAAGTCCAAGTACTTTCAGAATGTTCAGAACAACTTCAAATTCTGGGTTTGATACAGAGTGAGATGAACAGAGGCTGGGGAAACAATACACAAAACAGCCACAAAAAACTGAATAATTCTAATTTTAAATACTATATCTGCCCAATTTGCTTCCAGGGGGGAAAAATGTTTTTGTCTTGTATCCTATTAAGCCCAACATAAGCAAAAGAAAAGAAACTATAGAAATCAAAATGGATCTAAATAGAAATTGATAAAGATAAAACTCAACAAAACCAAAGCATGGGCCCAGCAGTGGTGGCGCACGCCTTTAATCCCAGCACTCGGGAGGCAGAGGCAGGCGGATTTCTGAGTTCGAGGCTAGCCTGGTCTACAGAGTGAGTTCAAGGACAGCCAGGGCTACACAGAGAAACCCTGTCTCGAAAAACCAAAAACCAGAAACAAAACAAAACCAAAGCGTGGTTCTTTGAGATTATAAAATTGGTAAATACAGAGAAAAGGCTGTGACCAGAAAATAGAAAGGGAGCAGCCCCACGAGGCAATTTCCACAAGACTACTCAAGAAGGCGTTCTTAAAAAGAAGGCAAACGTGTAACTACAGGTGGGTGGAGTGACTGGATGCTGTCAGTTAAAATTATCTGACTAGTAGCTGCTGCCCTGAGAACCCAGGCTCTGCTAGGAACCAAATGTCACCCAGTCAGCCTTTCAGGGAAGGGACGCTAGGATGGAACCTGCAAGGCGGCCACTCTAAAGACAGTGGCTCTCACCAGCCCACCCTCTCTTAGACACAGTTTTCATTTCAATGTCATGCCTATGATGCTCTTGTGGCAGGCTGAAAAAAACCTCCCTCTCCTCTGTCTGAAGAATGAAGACTTATATGTATACACCTATCTAGACAAATAGATGAAGGAAAATTAAAAGCCACAAGTGTTGGCTATTTAGGAACCTTACCATAGGTAGCTACGGAAAGGAAAATGTGTACGGTCAGAACTAACTATAAGCCTATAAACTCAACAGAAAAAGGAGCACTTTTGTTTTTGAAACACAAAATCTACCAAAGCTCACTAGAAAGGAATCAGTGACTAGCAGACTTAGGAAATAAAATTTGTGATTTAAAACTCCCATTTCTTTTAAGGTCAGGCTGGGCTTGGATGGTGTTTAGTAATCCACTCCAATAGCAACCGCTTCCTATTTATACAAGAGAAGGTCTTGGGCTCCCATAAACACCCAGAGGTAAGTTTCTACAGCTGCTGTACTCACAAATGCTGAAAATGGAAACAACTTCAGTGCCCTTCACCATGAAATGGAAAGACATTAAGACAGTAATAAAAGGGAACATCTCGCAGTGCATACAAACAGATGAATCTCGGTGCACTCGGCTAGGTAAACGAGTCCTACTCACAACACGGCACAGGCTGTGACTTACACGATGTTTTGGGAAAGGCAAAGCTGTAGGTATAGAGAAGAGATCAGCAATTTCCAGTGGGGAGGAGAGGGGCAGCTGACAGAGGAGGACCACTGTAAGGGCGTGCTGGGGGAGGGGCTGACGATGCTGCGTTATCTTGACTTTAGCCGCAAGACTCAAACATACACAGTTAAACATACACAGCCAAAACCTCTAAAGCTCTGTGCCACAAGAGATCAGTTTTCATATATGTAAATTAAAAATAACATGGACAGAGTGTGCCTTCTTACCAACTCAGTGCAATTTAAGTACAAAAGATGACATTTCAGAAAAAAAAAAGTTAAGAAAAAAGCAACTTAAAACTATTGCTTTTAAGTAAATTTATACCTGATCTCAGCCAAAAGGCCCAGAATTGCTACCCTCAGCAATTTTAAAGCGCGCGCAAGCGTGCGCACACACACACACACTAAGTATGTAACACAACTGTAGCACACACATGCTGGTGGAGACAGTTTTGATCAACTTTGAAAAATTGTCTCCAAGTTTTGAAGGTTTTGCCCTTTTTAATGACAGTCAATTTTTAAGGAATATAATATGTAAAAGAAATTTTAATTTTTTGGTTTTTTGTTTTGTTTTGTTTCTTGGTTTTTTTTTTTTTTTTTTTTTGTTTTTTCAGAACAGCGTTTCTCTGTGTAGCCCTGGCTGTCCTGGAACTCGCTCTGTAGACCAGGCTGGCCTCGAACTCAGAAATCTGCCTGCCTCTGCCTCCCAAGTGCTGGGATTAAAGGCATGCGCCACCACGGCCCGGCAGAAATTTTAATATTTAAAATGAACATTTATATTTGGTAAAATTATTTTTCTGCATTTTTTCTCTTAACACACAATTCCTTCATTATGCAAGTGGTACAAATTCACATGCCATCCTAGAATGAGGCACACTATCCCTAGACATTTCTATATATACAAATGTTATCTACAAATATGTATGTATATTATATATGTATGCATGTATGTATTTAGCCAGCAACTGCATCAATAATAGCAAAAAAAAAAAAAAAAAGACACAATGGCCCATACATAGGTCCGTAATTTTTTTAAAGACTTTTTTTTTTCCTTTTGCGAAAAGTCCTCACTGTGTAGCCCCAGTGTCCTGGAACTCGCTACAGAGACCAGGTCTGCATCCAAATGAGAGATCTGCCAGCCTCTGCCTCCCAAGTGCGTGCACCGCCACACCACGCACACTGTTTTTCTCTCCTGAGATCTGATGCCCAGGCTGGCCTCCAACTGGATTATAACACACTACCCGCTCTGAGTCACCCAAGGAGCTCTGACTAAAAGGCCACACTACTTGACCCACAACATCCACAAGTTCTTTAGCAATCCTTACTTCAATAGCAGACACTTATTCTTTCCCCAGGTGGGAACTGTTGCCTGTTTCTTTCAAACAGTAATAGAGACTTGACATTGTGACTTCTAGGAGTGGGTCACAGCAGGCACATATTCCCTTTGCCATTGTCTTGGGCGACATTTGGAGAGTAACAGACTCTGTGTCATTAGGACACTCATGGAGCCCTGCAAAGAAGGTCCCTGGAAGACAGCAGTGGTGGCACACGACTCTGATACCAACACTCAGGAGGCAAAAGCAGGCAGATCTCTGTGAGTTCCAGAGCAGCCAAAGTTACACAGAGAAACCCTGTCTTGAAAAATCAAAAGGGGCGGGGGGGGGGGGGGGGGGTCCTAGGTAAAGCCCATGCGAGGACTTGAAATGACTAAGGTCTTAGCCCCAATATTAAGGCAGCGTCCAGTGAAAAACATGATGCCATCAAGCAAGAGGCACCCAAGTGAGTGTCTCCCAAACTCCTAACTCAGAACTCTAAGGTAACAGATGTTTGTTATCTTAAGCCTCTAAGTTCAGGGTTAACTGAAATGCAGTGATAGATAATGCAGTCACCAACAAGTGAGTGCTATACGAACGGCGGCATATTCACACGATGCAATGTCACTGAGCAGTAAGAAGCTGCCAAGCATCATACACATGATACAACCGAGTCTCAAAATAACAGTGAAACTTACTAGACCTCCAAAATCAACCAGACTGCAGGTCAGGAACTGACTAGGAACGAGGGTTGAGGACAGAGAAGGAATTACAAAGAAGCAAAAGAAAACTATGGCGTCACAAAATATGTCAAAGCTTACCACAATTTGTAATTATGCAATATGTATACTATTCACTGTAAAAAGTGATGTATACCAAAGGAAAAACATATTTTGAAACTGTAACACATCATCCACACCCCTAAAACACTGCACTCCCAAATTAAATGTAGATGCATTTGAATAGCACAGAAGTATTTTAAGAAAGTCATTAGTCTCACTTGTGTCTTTCTGAAACATGACGTCACTACGTAGTCCAGGCTGGCTGGAGATTGATTATGTTGCCCAGGCTGCCTTCAGGCATGCAGTCTTCCTGCCTCAGCCTCTGAGGCATGCACCACTGCACATGCTTAGCCTAGGTATTTGTATCTCATCCTTTACAGTGAAGGCAAGGCTGCTAACACACGGGCAACTGAATAAAAGCTGTCACCTAGGCTGATGTCACGGCACACAATTACCCAACAAGAAACTTTCCTGATGCTCAACTGCTGTACAGAACTGCTTCAATTAGTTGGTGAGAGTTTCAGCTCATTCCTAGCCACTAATCTGTACCCTGCTAAGGTATACATTTCTTTTCACATGCTCAAAGTAAACAGCTACAATAGCCATCAAGAGGAAGCTAAGGCTCACTTCCATTTCTAGAAATGAAACAAATAACCAACAAAGGTTTTCTACTAATTATAGATCGGCCTTACTACACCACAGAACAGAACACAGGACTTGAGAGCCAGTGCTCACACTCAAGCTATTTCCCCTTTGGGCACGGGCCTCATTAAAGCAACATTCTCTCTGCTGTACTGAAGAAAAGATGAAAGCTGAGATGCACTCGGAGATGGCAGACAAACCACTTCAGAAAGTCAGCAGGGGGAAACAAGACAGACAAACAACAAGATAAACCAGCTACAGATCTACAGGGAGCACCCACCCTGCTTAGAGGTCAGTGACTGAGACAATGTGCTGTGAAATCTTTATGGTTCCTATCATTCAGGGACCATACCCCTCCTACCTGAAGACCTTAGAGGACACAAAAATCATTATCACCCTTTCCAGAACTGAGTAAGGGTCAGAGCTTCTGACCCGGTAGGATCACTGAGTCTTTTGAGCAATCTTTTGAGCTACTGATTATTTTAAGCTCAAGAGGGTCTGCCTTTTATTTAGGCTGTGATGTAAGTAAACATGGAGAGTAAACCAAAAGGATGCTGGGAATGTGTAGCGACTGCCATGGCAACAGATACATGGGTCCCTGTTGCCTATGGGTGACATCACTGGGTTCCAAGGTGATCTGCAAAGCTGGTTCCTGATACCAACAACTACAAGCTAAGGTCAAAATAACTCTTAGGGCTGCAGAAATTACACTATGAAATCAGACTATGATATATGATAACTAAGAGCTAAAAATAATCAGTAGGCTCTTCCTTCTAACCCCCAGTACTGTTAGTTACTATTATTCTTGTGATAAAGTAACTGACAAAGCCAGCTTAAAGGGAGTTTATTTTGACTTATCATGGCAGGAAAGGCAGGGCAGTGGGAAAGGCCACAGCTGTGCCAGACCGTGAGACAGTTGGTCACACTGCATCGCAGTCAGGAAGCAGAAAGCTCCATCTCCCCTCTTCCCTTTGTATCCTTCCTGGATCGCAGCCCATGGGCAGTGCTGTCCACACTCAAGGTGGATCTTCACTCCTTAGTTAAACCACCTTACAGACATGCCCACACGAGCGCCCCCTATGTGACTATAGATCCTGTGATGGCCGCCCAAGCACATCACTTTTAACTGTAACATTCTATCGCTAGCTTCCTAATTCATCTGACTTCCAAAGTCCCTCGGATTTACCAGATCCAACGCTGTTCCAAAGCCCGATGTCACGCCTAAGACTCAGAGCAGGTCTTAACTTTGAGGCATAAAATTAACAAACAAGTTAACAATTTCTAATACGTAATGAGACGAATAAGCATTCTCAGTCTAAAGTGGAGAAACTGGGGACCTAGCAAGGGTTAGACCAAAACTGCCTGGGAAAGCAGTGAGCTCTGAGCCAGCCTGGACTATCTGAGACCCTGTCAGGAAAAGAAGGACGGGAAAAGGAGACCAGAGGGGAAAGGATAGAAGAAAAAAGAAAAAGGCAAGGGAGGGGAGAAGAGAGGAGGAGGGAGGGCAAGGGGGCGGGAGAGAGAATCAAAACCCAATTAAAGTCTTCAGGTAGCTTGTTTCTACAGTTAAATTGCAGATATGGATGCCCTGAGGTGCTTTACAGAAAAAGAAGACAGAAAGACAGACAGACAGATAGATCAGCCACACCTTTCTGGATTCCTAGTCCTTGCTACCAAAGATTCTGACCTTAATTAGGTCAGTTTGCAAAGCTGACCCACATCTGACTGCACTGAGAACAATCTGCCAACGCAGCTAAATCGCTGACTCGTGTCCACTCACTCAGAAAGTAGCCTCTGGTGGGTTTCATGGCCCCAGAAAGAGGCAGACAATTAAGAGATGCACAAGAGCAAAGCCAGAACACTTCCTCTGTACAGGGCTATAGGGTAAGTAGTGCTTTACTCATGCGATATGCACTGGCCGTCACAATCACGCAACCTTGTCATGAATACAACACTCAAAGAAACGAGTAAAGCTGTGTTCCAAAAAAAATTGAAATGGAAATAAATAAGAAATAACAGCCAGGGACTAAATCTGGCCTGTGAGCCACAGTGGCCCGAAGAGTGACTTTCAAACTGGCTGCTGGTCTCTCTGATGACACAGATCTAAAGTTGGGGCTGAGGCTCTGCAGGTCCAACAGGTTCACAGATGATGCTGGTGATGCTGATCTTACTGGGCCAGGGACCACTATTTAAGAAGCAGAATCTCTGACGTACATATGAACTCAGAGACTGTAGGCAGCACGCATGGGGCCTGCACAGGTCCAAGCTGGATGAGATCCCAGCACTACATAAGAGGAAGAAGTAGACACAAGCTCCCCTCAATAACCAAGAAGCTAGCACCAACTGACAACCACTTGCAAAAAAAAATATAGTTTTCTCCAACAGATTCTCACTGGGTATATAAACCTTACTGCGGGCAAGCCCCATGCCCAGCAGTTGAGGACCAACACAAAACAAACTCATTGGTATTTCTGTAGATTTTCCATCTCAGGCATTTTTTATCTTAGCGGTCTTTTGCTTATTTATTTTATGGTTTCTTTGTGCTTCTTTAATTTATACACTGTTTTGCTTGTTTGTCTTTGCCTTTTTGTTTTCTAAAAAGAGAAAGAGAAGCTGTGGGGTTAGAAAGGTGAGGAGGTGGGGGGTGGGGAGGGCCTGGGAAGAGATGAGGGGGAGGAACCAGGATCAGAATCTACCGTATAGGAAAAAATATTTCCAATTTAAAATATTAAAAAAAAAATTTTTAACAAAAGTATCAGGATCTCAAATTTCCATATTGATTCTCAAACCTGCCCTATTTCAGAATCGCCTAGGGTACTTTAAGGTAAGAGTTCTGATATAGGTGTCATAAATAAACATCGGCTAGTTTACTACAGGAAGCTTCCCAACATACATACAACTAAACACCAGATATTAGGGTTTAAAACTGTGATCAGCTGTGTACCAACAGCCACCAACAATCCTCCCACATCTGCAGAAACATGTCACTGTACAACCAAGAGTTAGACTTAATTCTCTTATCTTGCATTTGGCCTGACTGTGAATCTTGCTTTGATCAAAAGATTGTAGCCCAAGGAGAAGCAACATGACTTCTAGACCATAGTCATAAGAAACAAGAGATGCTAGACACCCAGCCAACTCCAGCCGGTCTTAGCACCAGACACACTGACCCTCTAGTCACAAGCCACCCAGCCAGACCAAGAGCAGAGGCAAGCTAGCAACCTCTTATCCTGCCCAATAAACAGAGTATGTGTTTCGAAGTTGCCAAGTACTGGAGTGGATGTCAAATACTGTAAGATACTATCAGCCACACACAAGACACTGATGGTTATGTTTTATAAAAATTGTAAAAGCTGTAAACCACTGGATACAACTGCAGTTTTGTCTGCTGGGCTCTATTTAGATGCTAAGAGATGACTTCCTCTGCTAACTTTCAAAGTTAAAAGAGAATTTATTCTTTTGGCAAAGTTATACACTTCATCCCTCTGTGTCACCATCTTGAATTATTCAAAGCTATCAAGGATTTTGTTCCTAACTCAGGACTACTGCTTGTCAATATTTCTCAAATTATCTAACAACGAAAGTGTGCACAGCTGATCTAATCTTCAGTATGATTACACTGTGCTAGATGATTCTGTACAGTAAGCTGATCTTTATGTCAGTTGTTGCTTCTTGGCATTTTTAACTGGCTTGTGGTGATAGCTAACCAAAGCAGTTCCTGACAAAATTTCATTTTTTCCTATTTTTAGTTATTGAAAAATTTATATATGCAAATGGAACTAAATACACATATTTAATATTTTTAGAAAGAGTATAGTTCTACAGAGACTCAAAATCTGTTTTGAAAAACTCACTTTCTAATCATACATGTAACATTAGACTAAACTGAGCTAATACTTTGTTTTATTTGCTAATTTTAGATATCAATATAATTTATTTAAATCATACACAGTATGCACATCCACACAAAACTTATCCCCAACCTCTAAACCTTATGGCATGCATTCACGTGTTTCACTGCTAAGCAGATCTTGCTCACCATTGACTGTGCACACTAAGCAACTTCTCATTAACTCCATCCAAAAGGCAGATGTAGTAGTCCAAAAATCTCAGAAAGCTATTATATAAGTCAATGGTAATAATGGCTCACAATACTTAAATCCAAGTGATTATTTCATACCAAAAAGACATATATGTAAATAGTTACATATGCAGTTCCACGGGAGAGAGGTTTATTTGGGGGGGGGGTGTGGAAACAAAGGGATAAAAGAGAGAACAAAGATCAAGAGGGTCTGCCTTTTATTTAGGCTGTGACATAAGTAAACATGGAGAGTAAACCAAAAGGATGCTGGGAATGTGTAGCGATTGCCATGGCAACAGATACATGGGTCCCTGTTGCCTATGGGTGACATCACTGGGTTCCAAGGTGATCTACAAAGCTGGTTCCTGATACCAACAACAACAAGCTAAGGCCAAAATAACTCTTAGGACTGCAGAAATTACACTATGAAATCAGACTACGATATGAAAATGTTTTTAGGGCCTAGAGAAACAGCTTGGTCGTTAAGAGCAATGGCTGCCTCTCCAGAGGACCCAGGTTTGATTCTAGGGGGATCTGATGCTTTCCTCTGACCTTTGTAGGTACCAGGCATAAATATACAGGGAGACAAAACACTTGTACACATAAAATACACATAAAAATAAATACATCTTTTTTAGGGCGGAAGATTGTACATTCCAGTTTATAACTTCAGCTGCAACTTAACCAGCCCAACCTTCTCCCCATCCCTCAAAAATGACACAGACTCAAAGTGGTAAAATAACTTTAATAGATATTATTTTATGATATTACGTTTATTACGGGAGATAGAGTATCATTTTATTCAGTGGTGTAGCCATTGGTAAACTATCCATAAAATGAAACAAGCAATGATAACTAAACTCAGTGGAGAAAAGGTTTATTACACTAGAGTTGGAAATAAAGCCAATTCACTTTCCTTCTTCCCCACCATCCACGCATATGGAGTATTTTATATCCACCCCAACACAAAACCAATCAGGTCATCAAATGAGTCACCTCCTAAGACTGATGCTTGAGTTGCCACCAGTCCCAGCATCCCCCACTCACATATACTTACTGTGTGGAAATTGATCATTTCCTGAAGACTGTCAGAAAACTTGGTCAAACTTGTCTGTAAGAAAGAAACCAAAGGAAAAGCAGATCATTTAGCAGCTATGAAAATAAGTTACAAAAATATTATGGTAGCATTTCTTCCAGGAAAATCAAATTATCCTGTAAACAATAACATTGACTTGCACGGACAATCTCAATGACTCACTGGAAATGCTCTGCAGGGGTCATGCCTACTACAAGTCTACATGTGACAACATGCAGAGGCCTAGAAAAATAAAAGAATTAGTACTGCCCCAACCACAGTATACATAACCCTAAAGGTTTATGGTTGTAAACCACAGTATACATAACCCTAAAGGTTGATAGCATCAATAGTGTGCCCTGTGAGCAACAATGGTCAAATAATTATCAAAATATGCCTGCTACATCACTATTTAGTTTTCATTATGAAAAAAAAAAAAAAATCAGTAACACTACAGACTATAGAAAGGGATCCGAGCTAATTCAGGACAACAGGCTGAGCAAACACACATACCAAGCAGGCAGCTGGCTCCTGTTCTTAGCATGCTAATACTCTGCCCACTCCACAATCAACTACTGGTGACCAGTTTCAGTTCTTGACCACAGGCAGCTATATCAGCTCACCTTTCTGAATGTAAACTTGAATACTGTAAAGCAAGACTCTGGCAGTGGTGCTAAATACGCACACAACAAATCAAATTTAAATGAACAACTACCTTAAAAAACAGAACTGTAAACTGGGCAGTGGTGGCGACACACCTTTAAATCCCAGCTCTCAGGAGGCAGAGGCAGGCAGATCTCTGTGAGTTCAAGGCCAGGCCAGTCTATAGATCAAGATCTAGGATAGCAAAGGCTCCACAGAGAAGCCCTGTCTCAAAACAAACAAACAAGCAAACAAACAAAAAGATCAAATCAAAACAAAACAACAAGAAGAACTGCAGAATATGGCTCCAAAGAATGGAAGCCCTTCTGCTAGGCTTTCTGTTTGCTGTAACCATTAAGAAGGTTAACTTAGCGCACAACCACATGCTGTTCCACTGTGCCCATCACTGTACCTGTAATTTTAGTGATACCAACCTCAACCACAGCATCATTGCTAGAATACTGGGCCAGGTCTCGAATCCCATTCATGAACTGTTTATTTGCAACACAAAAGGCTTTGCCAGTGTCAATCATTGCGATACACAGTTTCACAAGCTGAAAAAGAGAAAAAAAAGAGATGAGAAGGGACTGATCCTATAGTGCCTTCACTGAAGAAGGGTAGCCTTTGGTACATGAGATAGCCTATTCAATAAAAATTACATTTCATCAAAAACTAGAAATTATTGAGAGAAATTTTCCTTTGCTTTACATAGTAAATACACAGGAAGAATTATACCAAAAAGTCAACCTTTAAGACCCAAAAGCAGTCTGACAACATCAAGTCAAATTCAAATCCATAATTTAAGCTCATAAGTATTTATTAAATCTCCTAGAAGAGGAGCCAGGATGGAGCTCAGCAGTAGAGCACTTGCCCATGTGAAAAGCCCTGAGTTCAGTTCCCGGCACACACACAAACTACGCAGGAGGAGAAAGGAAGGGTACGTGGGCTGCATCGTGGTGGCAACAGGACTAGATGTTTAACCTTGCAGCACGGGGCAAAGGTGCATAAACCGGAATCTAGGTTACTCAGGCTGCTCAGTAGCACGCCATCAGACAGATGTCTGAGACGATTAAACAACCTCTGCTGGAAACCACTAGAAAAGAAAGTATTTTTTCCCCAATGCCTGTTTTGGGCATTATAAAAACCTTGGAACTGAGCCTGCACTAGCCTCTCGGGCTTCTTCTCCCTTGTTCATTGTGACTCATCCGTGTGATTGATACCCATGTGATATGTTCAAGCAATACAAGCAAACACACAGAACAGGACAAAGCTAGGGGTGTAGCCTGCTATAGAGGCTGCCTAGCCTGCCACAGGTTCAAATTCAGTCCCTAGCACCAAAAACAAAGACAGCTCCACAGCAGGCAACAAATAATAGCATCCAAAACATAGGGGAAATCAGATTTTTAAAAGTACTAATGTTTTTATTGAAATGGAAATCCTTAGCTGCCTAGAAAATGTCTACAAGAACACATAACAAACTAGGTCAGGGTGCTTCCCTAGCAGAAGAATAGATGTGAGCACTTTCACTGGGCACACCTCTTGTGCCTTTGAATGTTGCTCCATGTAGGCAATGTTACTCAACAAGCAAAATATCAAAAATAATTAAAATAAAAGGAGAGACTAATGCATAGTATAGCATGATTTAAACAGGATTTTCAGATCAATCTATTCAGATTCAAATCCTATGCCACCTACGAGGGTCTAGGTGACCTCAACTTAACAAACCTGCATTTCTTCATCTGTGTAACATGTAACAATGGTAGTGGTAAGAACCTACGAGAAGCTTCCATCCATTTACATCAGCAATGATCACTGCTCAGCAGAGCGTCCGCCTCCTGTGGGTAAGCTTTCTCACTGACACTTGTTTCTGTTTTGCTTTATAGGAAACTGAGGTAGCAGACAAAGGAAAGGAGAGAGGCAGCTGAGGGTTTGCACAGAAAAAGATATTTTTATTACTGCAAAAGAACAGTTGCTTCTAGATTAGGACGGAGAAATAAGAACATTCCCACCAAGCAGAAAGAAGAGCACCTGTCAGTCTTATGAAGTGGTCAGCTACACAGGGCCACAGTGGGGGCCAGAGACCTGCCATCCCGAGGGGACTGCATCTAGCATTTCAGCGTTACCTTCGTGGTGCGGATGACATCATTAAGCTTCACACAAGGGGAAGCCTACTGGGCATGGTGGTGCCTGTAGCCTAGCTCTAAGTTGCTGAGGCAGGAGAATCACTAGCATGGGGGTTGAAAACCAGCCTAAACAACAAGATGAGACTCTTGTCTCAATAATTAAAAAGTATAAGCAGGCTTACTTTTTACTTTTACTTAAGTGAAAGCAGCCAGACTTACAAAAACTATTCAGAAGAGACAATCCAGAGAGTCAGAAATTAGCTTAGGATACACAGGACAGAGGAAAGTGGGAAGCAGCAGCGGGTCCCTCTTTGGGGAAGAGGGACATATCTTGGAATCAGACCAAGGATGTCCAACATTGTGACTACACTAAAAACCATTTTAAAATACATTCTTTACATTAGGTGAATTTTATCTCAATCAAAAAATTGTACTCCCCTAAAAGTACAATGAAATGAATTTTACAATGACCTACAAAGGAGGGCAGTGGAGACGGTATTACGGCTAACAGGACACCCTGTGCTTGTGCAGGGCAGATGCCACCATCAATGACATGTACAATTTCCCCCATCTTGACCTCTCCCAAACTTAAAAAAAATCCAAAACACTGCCACTCACCCTGCCCCCAAGCCCATTCTTGTCCTGGCCTGTGTGAGACTGAATGCAGGCCCCACACCAAGTGCCTGTGGCTGTGCCAGGCTGCGTATCTGGCCTGCCCTGGATCACAGGTATTCTGATCAGGATCTTGGTGTTTAAGGCATTAAGAAAATGGCCTGAACTGTTCACGGAGTTTCTCACCAGTATGTCTGAAAGCAAGCGCTCTAACAAGGATGATCACCAAACACCTTCTCTGAGATAGACAGTTCTTCAGTCAGCATAGACTGCCTTCATTCTGATAGATTTGAAGAGGTCCTGAACTACATGTGTGTGATACGGATTTCCATGAAGGAGGATGTAATGATGTCAGGGGGTCAGATTCTTGGTACCCAGTTTTCAGATGAACTCTGTTCTCAGAAGTGTGATGCCTGTTTAAAAATAGGGGTCAAAGTATGGGGTCGGATTCAACTGCCCATTGGAGGTGCTCAGGGTGATAATAGTGGAGAAATGGGGATTATGAGTCTTTCCGTTGACACGGTAGAAGAAACTCTCCCTCCCCAAGTCAGGACAGCAAGTCTCCAACAACTATGCTTGGGGTTCAAAAAGAAATTCTGAAAGAGCTGAGGAGTGAGGAGAATCCACGCAGACCCTGGAATCCAGAGATCTGGGTCCCAGATGCCTCAAGCCTTTTAACATTTAATATGAATGAGAGAGGGAAAAACAGGCAGACTCCAGGCTGGACAACAGATGCCAGTGGCAGCTTCTAAGTGAATATGTGCTTTAGGGTCACCATCAGGAGCAAACTGGCTGCCAGGCACATGGTAAGGCGTTTTTTAATAAGGCACACAGCAGACTGACCATTTGTCTGTGAAATGTGTACAAAAGGTGTCACACCCAGGCCCACCCAAAAGAACACCAAAACGTCCACATGGACTAAGTCCTATGGCTGTGAGGTGTGGAGGAGGTCACTTATCTGTACCCCTGAATTAAAGAAACACAAGGATTCACAGCAATGAAAGACTGTGTGTCACATGTGTGACAGAGCCTTCAAACACACACCTCGCCTCAAAGACCACGCACTAAGAACCATGCTAGGCATTTTACATATGATATAATGATACAATGCCGTGTGTCATTCTTTTACCACCTCTGTCAGAGAGACAGATACCCTTATTTTCCCTGGTTTGAAAAGTAAGAAACCAAGGCCCAGAAATGTTGAGGAGTTTGCCCAAAACTATGTAACTTAGTTACATGATAGTCTCCTACAAAACTAGAGTTTAACCCAGAGAAACACAGAAAATAACTATGGATCTTTGAGAAAAGAGAAAGGCAAGGGTCAGAGAGCAATATTTTAAATGCTGTCAGTTTTTTCCATTCTGAGTCCCTTTTGGTTAAGAAAGTCTCTAGAATTCCAGTATTTTGGTAAAATGCTGCCAAAAGATCCCCAGATGATGTCTATGCATGTTAAGGTCACAGCAATACCATTCAACTGTACAGTATAGGAAATCACTGTCAGGAGAGATGTGTTAAACCTATGCATACGCCTGTCTCTAGGAATCTGGAGAGATGTCACCAAACAGCAGTTGCAGAGGAAAGTCTGAATAGATGAGTCAAAGTCATGTATTTCTCATTCTGATGCTTCTGCCTGGCACACAGCAGACAATGCCTCATGGGTACACATCCAAAAACCAAAGTCAGTAACAACAGAGATGATGAAAACTAATGTATATTTACCCTTACATAAATTTAACTGTGTAACTTTTTAAGTACTTTAAGCATTTCTGGAATTAGCTTAAAAATGGAATGAACATTTTAAATTATATTTGCATTTGAATCTGGCCACACCGAAACTTACAAGAAAGATCATCCAGGTTATATATGAAATTCATTAAGTGTCAGAAAGGAAACTGAGATCTTTTGGATGAAGAAGACGAACAAACTTCTAACACTGTAAAACTTCTGAGGGGGTCTGAAGGGAGGCGTGGACACCAGTTTTGACAATTCATCTTTGAACAGGCAAGCTACTCAATGTCTCCGGCCTTCATTTCCTGGTGCAACAAGCCAGGATGATAGTGCCTCCCCTCGGAGATCTCAAGGAAACAAAGCAACTGCTGCTGTGGGCGCTCACTGCTCACTGTGGGAAGAGGTAATGTCCTTCAAAATTAAATGTGAGGTTTACCTTGTCGAGTTTTAGTTCCAGCTCGGCCACATCTCCTTCCACCTCCTCCAAAGCAGCCCTGGGAGGATCGGATAGAAAGCAAGTTAGTTCATGTCTTTAAAGATATGCTTTACTTTTAAAAAACAGATTTCCATTCTAAGTGAGAACACAGACACGAATGGTTAAAAGTTATCCTTTATGTAAACATAACGATAAACACAGTGCCACAGATTGTAAAATGATTAGGCTAGCTTTAACATTCATTTGTAAGTACATGTATGTAGCTGGGTGTACACAATTACATGAGTGCTCACAGAAGCCAGAGGCATCAGATCCCCTGGAGCTGGAGGTGAGACAGCTGAGCTTTCTGACGCAATGTGGGGAACTGAACCCGGATCCTCAAGAGAAGCAGCAAGGGGTCTTAATGCCAAGCCATCCTGCTACCCCCGGACTAACTTACTTTTAATCACTAACACATTCAAATTAATAACAGTATCCTGAATTGTTCTATGTTTTTTTTAAAAATGGATTAAGAGTACATAAGCAAGAGCATAAACTACAAAGGGCACCAACCAAATAAAATCATCTAAAAGCCTAATTTCAAAAAAAAGAAAGAGAAAAAGAGTAAAACTGTTTTAATAGTTGAGCCTTAGCCAACTCTGATCTGTAGGTGACGAAGTAACTGAAGAGCCAGGCACTAGCAATCAAAGGGGCTTTCACTATGAGAAACAAAAATAAGGATAATTTGTCTCCTGTCAATATAACTTTAATACAGAAAACTCTGCAAAGGTTAAAGGGTACAAAAAGAAGAAAGTAAGCAGTGAGTCAGAGGCTCTTAATGGCAGCAAGAAAGCAACCAATGCTAACAGGCTGCATGCCAACCCTGGAAACTCTGAAACAAAACAGCTCTAACACTAAAAGACATGTGTAACCAAACATAAGTTACGCCTTCAGTTCCCTATGCTCTCTGTACATACTGGCAACAGGACCCAAACCCTCAGGCATGCGTACCAAGTAGACGTTGTACCCCTGAGCACCAACCACAGCCCCACACCATTTGCTTATACCTCCTTGATGTCCTGGCAATTTTCCAACGGTTATTTTAAGAACTAACCAAAACTTGCTTGAATTGGATAGTAATGGAAGACTACCTTCCTACTCTCAAGCAACGGACTGAACAAAGGAGAGCCAGGATATAAACCCTATTTCCTACTTCCGCTACCTGGATGACCTTTGAGTAAATGCTTTATCAGCTCCATCTGAGGACGCACATTTTTAAAGCTTTTAACCTAAGTTATTCAGTATGCATGTGCCATGATCAATGAGCACTTCTTACATACACTTCAAGAGCACAGGAGGCGGCACACACACAGCATAGAAGCAGGGTACTTCTTCCTGACTGACAGCTGCCCACTGTCTCCAACTACTGTTCACACTATGCACTGTTCCCACAGCCTGGAAACATAGTCCTCACCCTTACCCTATACACCATTTAAACTCACTTCACACTTGAGAACAAATGAATGGATCTCTGCGAGGATACTGTAATTACAACAGTATAGATATGAAAGTGTCTTTTCCTTAGGTAAGAGAGCAAGTGTCTACACGAGGTTGCAAGGCATGCAACCTGGCACTCAGGGTGCAGAGGTGGGAGGACCCTTGTGCTTGGGAGTTCTAAGACAACCTGGGTAACACCCTCATGTCAAAATAAATACACAAATGAAGTTCTTACTGACAGGAGAATATGTGCATGAGATTAAATTATTACACTGAGAGAGAAGAATATTACACAATAGGATAAGCCCAAACTTATGTGGGAAAAAAGTCAATACAGGCTCCATTTCTTCCACAGCTTACAATTTAATAATAATAATAATAATAAGAAGAAGAAGAAGAAGAAGAAGAAGAAGAAGAAGAAGAAGAAGAAGAATCATCATCATCATCATCATCATCATCATCATCATCATCATCATGGGGCTTGTGGGGTGGCTCAGTTGGTAACGCAGTTCCTTTGTAAGCATAATCACTTGAGTCTGACCCCCCAGAGCACTCATGAGAATGCCAGCATGATGCTGTGCACTTGTGGTCCCAGCACAGGCAGTGCCAGGACTCTCCAGCCAGCCAGAGAAAGCCTATCTGGAAGGAGGAGGATACCTGTCCTCCAGCCTACACATATATCAACAAACATGCATGGACACACATGAACAAACACAAATGCATGTACACCCCCCCCACATACATACATACACACAATCACACATGACCAAACACACAAGTACACATATGTTCCTACACAAGACCAAACACACATGGTCCCACACACATGAACAAATAGCACATGCACACATGCTCTCACACACGCATTTGTTTGGTTTTTGTTTGTTTATGTTGGTTTTCTGAGACAAGGTTTCTCTGTCTATCCCTGCTGTCCTGGAACTTACTTTTTAGACCAGGCTGGCCTCAAACTCAGAGATCCGCTTGCCTCTGCCCCTCAAGTGCTGGGATTAAAGGTGTGCACCACCACTAGCAGGCCGCACATGCACACATTTTTTAAAAAAATCAAACTTGGTCTGTAGCTCAGGGGTAGAAGGTTGTTTGCTAGGAAGGGCAGGTAAAAACCCTGAGCTTCATCCCAAACACGGACTTTAAAAAAATGTAAGCAAATTTTTTCAAAAGGCCACTCAGCCTAATGATGAAAGAAAATATAAGACTAAGCATAAAAGTAAGCAAAACTAAGTGATAGGACTGCTGCTGGTGTCTCCCTCCCTCTCTCTCATTGCTGGGTTTAGGGAGGATCTCAAGTTCAAGGTCAGTCTGGCTACTTTTTTTCTAGGCAAGGCAACACCACTACCCTTCACTTCAGCTTTGGCAATATCTTTACAATGGATTAGCCAAACTAGGTCATACAGTTATGCAATATAAAATGCAGGAACAAGATATTCAGGATCATTAATAAGCACACAAATGTCCTCCAGCAATTAAAAGCAAGTCTTGACTACCTGGTAAGGAGTTAGAGAGCAACAATAAATATTCAAAATCGTCACGCGGGGCTGGGATGTAGCTCACTAGTAAAGTACTTCATGGCTGTGAGCCCAACATCACACACAAAAAGTTGCACATGCATACATGCATGAGTGCATATAATGTATAGATTTGAAACTAACATTTTTAAATCTTGTTTTATAAAATGGCTCTATTCCAAGAAATTACATACACACAGAATGAGCATTTATACTTGAACTGCTCTGTGTGTGTGTATGTGTGTGTGTGTGTGTCATGGTTAAATGTAATCCCTAGTCAACTTCCTCTTTCAGCTCAACAGCCTTTTCCAACTAGAGCAATACTGGACTATTCTTTACAAAGAAAGAACAATGGCCAGATCCAGGACAGCTCACTGATCCAAAGGCAGCCAACCCTGTGACTAATGGCCAAGAAAGAGTGACCAAAAGTCCCCACAGCAAGCCACAGCTCCCCGTGACAGTGAACATAAACCCTGGAAAGTCATTTCCTAAAATAAATCTCTCACTAAATCATTTATATCATGAATGGCTACATACTTACCAGGTAAAGTCAAGATCCATTCTATCTGATCTCTGTGAAGCCTTTATATCATGAGGCAGTGAAATGGAGTTATGACCTTGACTTTATATCTTACTAGCTATATGAACAAATTATTACGCTTCCATTTCATCTACAAAATACGGATAACAAGGTCTTCTGGAGAAAGTGTGACCAATTTTGAAGACTTTGAAAACTGTAGCAAAGCGTCAGGCACTTGGCAACAGATGATGAGGCCTGCCCCTCCAGTGCTAAGTACATAGCCAAGGTCTTCTAAACCAGATTCCAACCCAGGCCAGAGGACTAGGGATGACAGCAGGGTGCTAAAATCCCTCTGAGTTCTCAGAGTTGTCTTCTCAGAGCCTGTGTAAACACAGGAAACGCCACTCTGAGATCAGAACAAAAGAAAGCTAAGGCTTTAAACACAGGAGTCCATCCCCAGACATCACAAAATAACAGAAGTTGCTTTGTTACTTTGTTTTTTAAGTCCCAGTGAACGGAATGAAAAGTTCTGCCCTCCCCAATTATCTTAGTAACATTATAGCTCCCCCCATTTCCTCAAACTGCCACCAACCAAACTTGCAGGTTCCCGGGAGAAACTCTACAATAAAGAAAACAAACAAAAAACAATGGAAAAACGAGTAAAAGTGAGAGGCAAATTTTCACTCTTCCTGTCAATTAATATGAATCCCTACTAAATATATGATGCTCTTCAGGTCTCTGTCTGGTCACCCATAAAAGGAGAGGATTGGACTGGGTGTGCCTGCAGTATTGCTTTAAAATCAACAGTCTATTACAACAGAATTCTAAACAAGCCTAAAACCTAAATTTGATTCTCTTTTTCCCCAAGCGAGATTTTCTTTAGGCTCTTGCTTGTGAATAAAAAACAAACGAATGAATGAATGAATGAACGAACGAACACAACTTATAGATTATGAAGTCTTTTCTGTGCCAACACCTTCACCCTCCCTCGGAGTTTCCTCTGTGTACATCATTAACAAAGGAAGATGAAAATGGCGGAATTTTTCAAAGTTGTTTGAACAACATTTTAGGAGGAAAAGTTATATATTTTATATGGATTACAAAATACCCTGCCACTCTTCCCAAATAAATAATTTTTCAGAAGAAACGGTTATAACTTAAGAAACATAGTTCTTTATCTCTCAAGTCTTCCCCTGTCAATATCATCCACAGTAAAACGACATCAGACTGGAAGGAATGCAAGCAAGCATGCACCGGGCCAAAGCACAGGGCTGAAATACAGGTCGGGTAAGCCCACATCCCTAAGTCACTAAAACATCACTCAGTCTGTAAATCTCAAGGAAGGAAGCAAGGAAAGAAGGAAGGAAAGAAGGAAGGAAAGAAGGAAGGAAGGAAGGAAGGAAGGGAGGGAGGAAGGAAGGAAGGGGGCCAAGGCTAAGCTTGTGTTTATTATGTAGACTGTTCTATTCTGCACAGTGAAGCTGGGGCAGAGAAGGATGACACACAAAGGAGCTTCCGGCCCTAGCACTCCACTTCTCTCCAGAGAGGTCTGTGTGACTTCTACAGCCACATCTGTCATCTCCTCTGCATGGCAGACAGCAGCTATGTCCAGTAATGTTTATCACATGCAATGGCAAATATTCTCTATTGATAGGACACCAGCCTAAAGAAATACTAGAAACATTAATTAGGTGTGAAATCATCTTATCCTCCCTCCCCCCCATGAAACTCAATACTAGTTCAGAAAGCAATTGAATGTGTCCCTCCTCCCTAACAGCCTGTATTTCCTGTTTAGGGAGTTGGTGAACTCAAGCAGGGGAGAGGCCAGGATACGACCGTGGGAGTTAATGCAATGCCACAGGAGAAGGCAGCACCAGAGAGAGCCCCGCTCCTTACACTGGGATCAATAATCAGCAGGGACAACTGCTAACCCGTCCTTTACACCCTTCGGGGTTTGAAATGAATGAAGGGCAGCCATTCTAACGAGAGGAAAGGGGAGTTAAAGGCAACACACAAACTACAGGCTACATAAAGCTGCCTTCAACTGAGCCCAGGAAACAAAAGTGCCAAGATTCTTCTGTCTTAAAACCACACAGACACACGGACACTGCACGGCACACGGACAAGGCACGGCACACGGGCACACGCACACACACACGCGCGCACACACACACACACACACACACACACACGCACGCAGGCAAATTTCCTTCAGAAGAAACTTGTAAAGTTAACGTTCTACAGGGTCAAGAACTACCATCACTGCTGTGGGGTAGGGGCACCGTATAAAGAGATAAAATCAAATTCACCCAAGCTAAAATCCAGTGTAAGTTTGTTCCTTACAAACTCAGCCTTTCAGGGTTCTCCCCTTGACATGGTGGAGGCCACTCTACAATCACAGCTCCAGGTTCCCCCTTGAACAAAGCAAACCCACGTTAATACCTAAAATAATGAATACCATGGTCAAGAACAGGAATACATCTTAGGAAAGTACCGAATGACGAAAGCTTTTAATGAAACTAACGAAGCACACTTACCAAAGCACATTTTCAGTACTGTATCCTTATGAAAAGCCTGCAGTCTTACATAACTTATAACATGGACACAGAATAGCACATGTTTAAGAGTCTAATAGGCAAGCTTTGAAGGCAATTTCATACTATGAGCAACCTAAGACAGTAAAATTCATGAAGCCATGGCTCAGGTTAAAACCATCTACTGCTTAGTTCTCCACGTCCACGCAGGAGGCTCACAGCCAACTGTAACTCCAGTTTCAGGGGGTCCAACACCCTCTTTGGACTCCTTGGAACCTGCACTCACAGGTGCCCTTTCCCAGACACACAGTTACACAATTTTAAAAATAAAGAAAGTCACACCTGTGCTCACTTCGGATATAGTGCCTGCTAGTCAATAGTGTTAGGTTTCAAACCGGGGACAAAAGGCTGAGGTCCCCATTTAACATCAAAGAGAACCTGGCCATCAGTCCCCACCAGTTCAGGCCCCTCCTAGCTGGCATACCCCTGAATTCTTCAACCTAGGGCCTGGGCTGCCTTCCCTGCAGCTGCCCTTCCCTGGATAAGCCGACCATTTTGATTACCTGGTCTTTTTGTCCAATCTCTTCTGGGCCTCCTGGTGGCCACAAAGGTTTGCCTCTCTTCCCGCTCCCCTTCCCCTTCCCTCTCTCTTCACATGGCCAACTCAGGGCCATGCTCACTCTGGACTCTCCCGGATGTCCCCGCCTCTGGCTACTGTCTCCCTTTTATCTACAATGAACAACTTTCTCCTCCACCACACCTAGGAGCAGTCATGTTCCCTTGGTTTTTATTGCTTTTTTTTGTCAAATATAACCAACCATAACTCTATTATTGCTCTGTATGTCTAGACTGTGAGGTCTAAAGGTGGGGGCTGTGTGTCTCTCAGCATCCATCTTAGCTCAGTTACCAACCAAATACCATGCAGGGAGGCAGGGAAGGTGGGTGATGGCCAGAGGAAGAAAACATTTTTAAACTGTGGCACTGGAGAGGCGGCTTAGTGTTGAAGCCCTTGCCATGGGTAAGACTGGCATCTGGATCCCCAGCACCCACACAAAAGCCATGAATGAATGGGGGGGGGGGGAGAGAAAGGGAAGGAGGAAGAGAGGGATGGGGAGGCAGAGAGGGAGGGAGAGGAAAGGAAAGGTGTTTAGGTTTGGCAGGTTCCTATGTGTTGGAATGCTAAATTCTGAAGGGAAGGTCTAGGTCTGGGAGGGACTAGCTCAGGTTTACAAGCTTTTGTTGTGCAAACTTGTTCCTTAATTTAAAACTATTGGTTAAATAAAATTGGCTACAGCCAAATACTAGAGGGATTAGAGGTAGGTGGGTAAGAGTGACCAGGTTGGGGTAGAGAGGAGAGAGGAGAGACCAGGAGTAGAAGGGTGGGGGGAGAGGAATGAGAGGAGGAAGCCACTATGAGGGGAGATGGACCATGAGCACATGGCCAGAAGAAACAGCAATATTTGGGGTTCACTGCTGGGGAGGTAGCCAGATCAGCAGAAAAGTAGATTAGCGGTTACAGCACCACCACCACCCCAGTAATTGTCAAAGCCAAATAAAATTACCAGAGTCTGAGTCTTACTTACGTAAGCTAGTCAGGGATTAGCTTAAATTGGTTGTGTACAATAGGAAAGAAAGACAAGACATGAAAACTGGACTTAAGATGAAAACAGGAAAGTCAGTCCCCTTCCATACACAAGGACGAACGTGTACACCTGGATCTGATCGTTCAGTGATATTTTAAGACTGGGAGATGTGGAGGGGCAGGTGGGTCTCTGAGTTTGAGGCCAGCCTGGTCTACAGAGTGAGTTCCAGGACAGCCGGACAAACAAACGGCAAGTGTATATGAAGTGCTAGGACATGGGACAGCTCTGGATTTGAAAGCTGGCCTTAGTGGCTTACACTGCTCTTGCCAAGGACCCAAGCTTGGTTCCCAGCACTCACATGAAATGTCCCTTGTGTGCCTGCAGCTCCACCTCCACGGGACCTGATGCCCTCCCTCTTCTGACCTCCATGCACTGATCCACACTCAGACACACATACACATATAATCATAAAAATAAATCTCTTTTGAGTTGGAGAGACAATTCAATGTTAAAGGGCACTTTCTTTTCTAGCAGAAGAAGTGGGTTCAGTTCCCAACACCCACATGGTGGTTCACAACCATCTATGATTCCAAATCTGAGGATCTAACTCCTGGCCTCTGTAGGCACCACACTTACATGGTGTACATTCATACAGGCAGGTAAATACTCATACCCATAAAGAGTAAACTTTATAAAAATCTTTTTTAAAGGTCCTCAGTAGAAGCCTGCCAGGAAGGAGTGTGCAGTCACCCACCTCCTCCTCCAACACCATCACCACCACCATAGAATTGCTCACATGAGTCCCTCAATGTAGTCAACTTAAAATCAAACATTTTAAGTGAACTTTGAACATTCAAAAAAAAAAAAGGAGAGGAGAGGGATTTTTTAATACTGCTGAGGACTGGGAAGTACCTCAGTCAGTAAAGGGTTTACCTTGTAAGCACAGGTCTGAGTTTGTTCTCTAGTATCATAAAAAGCTGAATACACTCAGGAGGCAGAGGCAGGAAGATGGTTAGGGATTGATTCTAATGCTGTCTCAATTCAATTAGGCTCCCAAAAGGTCTCCGCCCCCAGCTGGATTTGATTGGCAATAAAGAATTGCCATACAACCAATGGCTGGGCAGAAGGAGATGGGGCGGGACCTTAAGATTTGTGCAGGCTACGAACTGGCAAAAAGTAGACAAAGAATCGCCATGATTCTGAGGGAGAAGGGTCAGATTTGGAGTCTGAAATGTAGGTGAGAAGGAATGCGGCCCCCGAAAGGGCTGCCCAGAAGCATCTTGAGCAGCAAAGACTAGGGACCACCTACAAGTAGCCAGGGCAACAAAGATAAAATATAAAATTAGAGGGCATTAAGCCAGAATTACAGGAGGGTAATGTGTGCTAGCCACTTGGACTGCCCAGCCTTTGAGCTAGCCAACGCATTTTAAAATTAACTGGGGTGCGTGTGTGCGTGCGGGCATGCGTTCCATTAGCAAATTCAGATAGCTCCTGGAAGGGTCCACATGTTTGACCAGCCGGGGAGTCAAAGCAGTGTAACCAATTACTACTACAGGTAGATCTGTGTAAGATGTGAGTTAGAGGCCAAGGCTACATACACAGACACCCTGTCTCAATAATAATAATAACAACAACGGCAGCTGGGTCTATTTGTAATTGGGTAGAGAGCCCTGGACTTGCCAGCCTAGCCTTGGTGCTTTCTAGGCCCATGAGAGACAGTATTTCAAAAACAAGGTGGATGGCCTCTACATGCATGCACATACACGAAGCTGCACATAAAGGAACATGTGAACACACACACGCACACTCTACAACTGGGATGGGGGTATAATCAATGCTGGCATGATTAAGACCCGGGTTCAATACCTATTACCTCAAATAATTACAAAGTTTTAACAAAAAGATTAGGCATGATGGTACAAGTGTTACCCGAGCACTTGGGAGCTCAGGAGGAGATAGAGCTCAAGATCGACATGAAGTAGACGATGAGGTTCTGTCTCTAAGAGAGGTGAGTGGTTGGCTGGTTAGTTGGTTGGTAGGTAAGTAAGTAGGTGGCAAATAGGCAGTAGATAGGTAGAACTGCTACTGGAAAAACAGTAGAAACTTGGAATTCTCCTTTTTCTCTAACAATGAGAAGCAGCAGGCATGTCCCGCTTTGGGTCGGTAAAATAACGACCCCTGCCATCCCAAGGGAACTAAGGCAGTAAACAACAAACCTAATAAGCAGCCAACTAGATACTGTAAGGCGAAGGGGTAGGGACAAACAGTAAAAGAAACTGGCTTGGGTTACAATTTTAAACAGGGTAACCTAGATAGTACTCACCGAGAAAGGGGCATCTGACCAAAGGCCTGGGGTAAGGTAATGTTAAGTCATCAAGAAGGGCTGTTAGAAAACGAACAGAAGCAACAGCCCTGGCATTGCACTGAAGGCATCATGGCTAGGGCAGACAGAAACAAAGGAAAGAAAGGCTGAAGAGAGACAAGGGAGACGGTATCACACAGAGAGCCATGCAGGCCACAAGACGGATTCCGCAGGACCACTGAGCGCTGACTAATTGAACCAGAGAAAAGGCAACCCTAGAATGATTTTGCCAAGGCTCAACCTGCTACTGGGAGTGTAAAGAAACCACCTAGGAAGCAGAGAGCCCAGCTGGAGACCGCAGCACTGCCCACTGAAGAGAGGAAAGAAGATGGCCAAACCAAGTACCTATCACAGTGAAAACTTCCCAGATCCTGGACACCCAGTGCAACAAATTCTGGTAAAAGTATTTCCTGATGCACAGGGTACACAGGTACACAAGTGCACAGGTAATGAATAATCAAGGGTGAAGCCAACCAAAGCTGAGAGTTACAACCAAACGAAACCTGGACACTATGAGCAGCGCAAATTGAGGGAAAGAAGACCTAGAATTCGGTTTTAGATTTACCTGGAAACACCTAGTAGGGATCTAAGTCATGAGAGCAAGCCGTAGATAAAATATGAGTCCAGAGCTTAGGTCAGAAGTAGAAGACAGAAATACGAGGAAAGAGCTAGCTATAGGCACAGAGACGGCACCAACAGACTCGAGAGCACACAGCAAGGCTAGTCCTTGAGGCACCTTGATGTTAAAAGCCAAAAGTTTAAGATGGGTGTGGTGGGCAGGCTGCAACCCAGCCCTGAAGGCCCTGAGGCAGAAAGACCACGAGTGCTAGGCACCCTGAGCTTCACAGCGAACTCTATTTTTTTTTTTTTTTTTTTTAAAGTAAGATCTTAAAAGCTGGGGAAAGGAACAGTTAAGAGGGGAAAGGTGGAGGTAATGGACAAAGACAAAAGAAAAGCCACCGTGTGGCACAGAAATGAAAAACGCTGAGCCAGGGAGCCACCAGCAACCCCACACAAAGCTGCTCAGTCACAGGGAGGAGGAACACAACTAACCCCGAGGGGCTGGCTGGTGGGTTGTTAAGACAGGATTTCTCTATGTAGTCTTAGTTGTCCTGGAACTATGTAGACCAGGCTGACCTCAAACAATCTGCCTGCTGGGATTAAAGGCACAAACCACTCTCAACTCAGATGGGTTTTAAGATGATTTTAAAGACAGCTTTGCCAGGAATGGTGGCAAATGTCTTTAATCCCAACACTGGGGTGGCAGAGGCAGGTGAATCTCTGGGTTCATGCACAGCCTGGTCTACAGAGTGAGTTCCAGAATAGCCAGGGCTACACTCAGAAACCCTACCTCAAAAAACCAAAAAGAAAAGACAAAACAAGGAAGAGAAAAAAAAAAAACAGCTTTCAATATTGAAAACACTTAGAACCTGATATTTTGGTGAATCAGTGAGATTATGTATTTTAAATAAAGTTTCCAAAAACAGTGATTAAATTATAGGCGGCCCATGAAACTAAAATGAGAATAAGCCAGGTGTGGCAGCACATGAGGATGGGCTAGAGGACAGCGAGTCTGAGGCCAGCCTAGACTACACACAGATCATATATATACACGTGTGTGTGTGTGTGTGTGTGTACGCGCGCGCATATAGTTAATTTTCTCAATATTATACAATCATACTAACTGTATTACTGGAGTCAAGACTATTTGTGACCCATAAGATAAATATTTTGTGTTTAACATAATTCACAGAGAAAAAAATGAAACCACTATATATGCCTTTAAAGGCTATTGTGCAGGTTAAATCTTACTAGTCAAACCAAGTCCTGAAGATGGAGAGAGATGGCTTCGTGGCCAGGCGAGTGGGTAAATGACTTTGCTGGAGTCAAGGTCTAACCTATAGCACTGGCTAACTTGTAAGCAGCAATCATTGCTTCTGTATACCAGATACTAGATTTACAGGCAGGCGTGAACTACCATGTGCAACCAGTCTTGATTTCTTGAGTAGAAAACTTTCATCAGCTTATTAGAAACTAAGGTCACAAATAAATATACCTGTCTTCATTTAAAAGTAAATAGTTCTCAAGAGAACAGAAAGACAAACCATAGTCAGAGAAAAAATATTTACAAAGCACTTATTTGGTAAAGGAGTATTTGATCTAGGATCACAGCCCAGTGGTAGAGCAACTGCCTAGCACGCTCAGGGCCATGTGCAATCAATTTCTAGTACAAAAAAAAAAGAGAATAAAAGAAAAACTAATAATAAAGGAATGTTAACCAAAATATAAAAAGAAGTTGAAAGAAATGCTTTTCCTCCCCTCCCCCTCTCCGGAGATAGGGCTAGCTAGCTAGCAGAGATTTCCTATGGGACATAAGAAAAGGGCATTCCTCCCCTCCCTAGAGATAAGGCCAACGGGCTAGTAGGTATTCTCTGTCAATATAGGCTCTTCCGGAACAACAATAGCCCTGGGGTAAAGAATAAGCCCATAGACACTCACTAAGAATCCCCTAATTGTGTGAAAGGTCAACAACCAACTCAGGTTGTGACCAGAATCTGCCTCAAGAATGTATAAAAAGTGTGAGCTTTAAGAATTGAGGGTCGCCCCTGTCTCGCGTGCAGGACGGCCCCAATGCATTGGAAATAATAAAAATAATAAACCTCTTGCTGATTGCATCACTCTTGATCTCCGTGTCTGTGCGAGGGGGACCTTCGGGGGTCCAACAAAGTTAAAACTCAGGAATGTGAAAGTGCCATTTAAAAGTGATTAGAAGGCCTGACTGAAGATGCTACTAAGACAGCAAGTGTACAGAACACACAACAGCCTCCCATCAGCAAACCCAACAACGTGCTCCTTCACACTATGACAGTGATCAAGACTAGAACTCAGCAGCATCAGATTCTGGCAGGGACACGGAGCAACACAAAGCTCACTCACAGCAATGCAAAGACAAAAGGAGGTGCACTCGGAAATCCAGTTAGCAGTTCCTAACAAAAATCAATCAAGATCATACAACCCTGCAACATGTTCCATGTAATTAAAAACTCATCCACACAATCAAAGTGCCAAACAGCAAAGCAGCCATGATGTCTTTCACTAGGTGAATGGGAAAAGTGTGGAACACTCACTCAGGCAGTGGGCTATAATTCACACTAAAAAGAAATCAGCTACCAAGTCATAAAAACACGTGAGCCAGGCCTGGTGGCACAGTCTTATAATCTTAACTACGTGGGTGGCAAAGGCAACAAGAGCATAAATTCAAATATTTCTTGGGCTACAGAGCAAGTTCAAGACCAGAATAAGTAAGTCAGCGAGACCTTATATCAAAAGACGAAGTCTAAAGATACAGCATGTGCCTAGCACATGCAGGGCCCTGGGTCCAAACCCAAGACCATCACCCAAAAGGTATGGAGATACCTTTGGAACATTGTAGAAAGTGGAAGAAGTCAGGATGTACACTTTCAGATTCTAAACAACATTTCCCTTAAAAAGTAAAATGAGGGACACAGTAAAAGGCCCAGTGGCTATCAAAGGTTGGGGGAGAAGATCAGGGAGAGGCATAAATAGGATTTTTCCACTAAGTAAAAACAGCAAAACTATTCTTATAATTCTACAAGGGTAGATCCATGCCATTCTAACACGTGATCCGAGCTGGAAGTATGGACCTTGGGGACACTGGTGTGTTCATTGGTTTTAACAAATGTACCCTCTGGTATAGGATATGTTTTGGGGGGAAAGAGGGTCTAAAAGTAATTTTTTTTTCTTTTTACTGTTTGCTTGGGTTTACAGAGAACCCAAAAGAAATTGCCAAAAAACTAAGTTTATTATTTAAGAAGTAAATAGTAGGCAAAGGTAAAGTATGCTCACAAGAGTAAGGAGCATCCAGAAAACACATCTGCTGATGATGTTTGTGTCAGCAACATAATGTTTAAATATTTTCAAACAGAGAGCTTTAATACTACTCACTTGATAGCTTTCAATATATAAAAGAAAAATTTGTTTAGAAAAATAAGATATGAAAAAATTATGTTTTCTATGCAGCAGCAGAACTTAATTTTTTTTTCAAGCCATGGAAGATGAAACCTTATAGTTTTAAAAAAAAATCTATAAAAAGTGAACACAAAATGTAGATTAGAAGAGGTTTTTTTAACAAAGCATTATAACATTTGAAGAGCATGTCTACAAATCACAGAGAAAGGGACAAGCAGGCCAAGAGAAACACAGCGTGACAATACCAACTAGCCCACTAAGAGAGAAGGTAAAGGAAACAAAGTGAAAGATGCTCAATCTTACTATCAGTTAAGACGACAAACTTAAAGACGGTAAATACCACTCTACAGCCTTGGTCACACTAGCATGTGTTATACTGTATCACACTTAGAACACACTTGTCCTGAGAAAGGGGTAAACAGTGTAAAGGGCGCCAGGAGAACAGATTGGACAGGCAGCGACAGACTCCCAGAGCTGAGTGTGATCACACACGGTTGCAACCCAGGCTCAGGAGGCTGAGGCAGGAGGGCTGTGGGTGCAACAATGAATGGGCCTTAAAGCCATCTAGAAGGGAAAGGAAGGAGAGGAAAGATCGCTAACCACAACAGAAACAGATTGGCTTCAACACTTACTAATTCTGTCACCTATCCCTATTTTAACTGTGGAGGCAAAAAACGTCCAACAAAAAAGCAGCTCTTCCAGGAAAGATTTAGCATCTGCCTATCTTAAAACATAAAAAGAGATTATACTCATCAGCAAGAAAGGCAGCACTAAATCCCTCTCCCAGAGCATCAGAACTTAAAGCTGGCCCATCTTCTGCATATGCTCAAGACACAAATCTGGACCACCCTTAACTGCTCGTAGCGTGGCCAACGCCCATGCACACCCATGCACGTACAGCAAGGTGCCTGCTCTACGCCCCACTTTGGATGTTAACCATCATTTCCTCCACCTGACCTGCAGCATCCACTCTGAAAGGCTCTCCTGTCCCCCAAAAGCTAGCCTTCCAGCACACCGTAGTCATCATGTTCTTTTTTTGTATCTATTTCTTTAACATTATTTCTGTGTAAGCACACATCATAGTGCACATGTAGAAGCCAGAGGGAGGTGGAGCCGGCTCTCTCCCCCCACCGTGTGGACCCTTCAGGCCTATCTGTGGAGCCACCATGCCAACCCCAATCAACATGTTCTCTAGCAAGCACAAATAAGATTACACCTCCAAGCCCAGCTCTTCGGGGGATGAGGAGAGAAAGTCGTGAATTCAAGACTAGACTGGGCTACAC
>JADRCH010000065.1:4811355-4825926 GCA_019843965.1 Rhynchomys soricoides | reverse complement strand
GACCGTCCGGGCTACACGGTGAGACCGTCCGGGCTACACGGTGAGACTGTCTCTGAAAAGAGAAAAGCAGATAAAAGGAAAGCACTGATGGCCTATGATTTAACATTCCCCAGTGGTTTTCCACTCTCCTCAGATTACAGATGTAACGACTCAGAAGGCCCCTCCATCTACACCCTCCCCTACATTTAGCCACTTTGAATTCCCTGTCCTGTCAAGCAGAAGCCTACACCTCGGCAATTCACAATCACCCTGCCAAATACTCCTTACAGGAAGAGTGCCCACTCTCCACGCAGCACAGGGGTCTCTCCATCTGCTCCGACGTTATCCAGATTTCTACATCAATTTTACTCACTTAATGCGATTTGAAATTCTATTTCCATAATTCTTATTAGATGAAAAACTACATAAGAGCAGGATCAGAGCCTTGCTCAACACTGAGGGCTAAACCCCAGCTTCATGGGCTAATGGGCTGAAGTTTCTTCAAAAAGCAAGAATTCCAATTTCTAGCAATTTTCTTTCTCTTTCAAAAAATCCATTTAACGTATTGCTCTCGGAGGACATGCCAGACATTGAACTGATGTGCAAGCCACCACACTCGTTTTATTTGACAGCTAGATTCGACCTGTTTGAGGTTGTCGCTCAGCCTGCCTGAAAATACACCTTCAGGGTGGTTTCAAACAAAGGGACAAGGCTGAGGCCGGGCTACTGCTCAAACAGAACCTTCCCATAACTAGCAAGGTTCTAGATTTGATCCGCAGACTCATCAAAAAATAGTAATAATGATAAAATCAATGTCTATAAAGTAATTTATAGTGAGAACCAGCCCTTAACTGTGCTGTGCAGGGCAGGCTGGCAGGCCTACATAATGAGAAGATAAGAAGGAGAAACTCGCAGCAGACCTGAGTGAAAGCAGCCTTGAGGGATTCTTCCTGTGGAACTGCAGAAACAGGCGCTTTGTGAGTGCTAGAGATATGGTGAGGGCTTGTTACACAGTAGCAGTGTCCCTCCTCCCTGCCAGCCTCTCCACGACTTCACACTTGCATCACCCACCTAGGAACAGACACACCTCCTTAGACTAAGGTCTTAAACTTTTGACATTCAAGATTGGCTTTTTTTAAATCAGTGCTGGGGACAGAACCCAGAGCCACATGTGCTAGGCAAGTGTTGTAGAGACCAACAAACCTACAACCACAATTCTACTCTCTTGAAAGGCTCCATACTGCTCTGACCAGACCAGCGTAAAACATCCCACCTCCACCTCCTGATCAGCTGGAAACCCGGGCTAGGATTACAAACCATCACACACCCAGCAGTTTCTCAATGTCTGTCAAATGCAAGATTTTAAATAATGGCGTCACAAAGTTGACCTAATTTGCATTTGTTTACTTAATACAAGAAGTAAAGCATTTTTAAGTGGACTAGTCAGTCACATTTGTCTTTTTCAACTATCTATTGTATTAGTCCATTGTTTACTGTATCAATCCATCCTCTACAGAGATTATTTACCAATTAAAAAAAAAAAAAGGAAATGTTTTACTGAGATATAATTTAAATACCACACCCAATAACTGTAAATATATACCTACCACCACCTAATTTTAGGTCATTCTCATAACCCTAAAAAGACACCCCCCCCCAAGATCCATCAGTGATTTCTTCCTGACCCCCTCCTTCTGCCCCAAGACCAAGGTATCCTTAGGTTTGCTGTCTCGGTAGATTGGCCTTTTCTAGATATTTATTACCTGACTTTTTTTTTTTTTTTTTTTTTGAGACATTGTCTCATAACTCTTGGCTGTCCTATAGACCAGGCTGACCTCTAACTCAGAGATCCACCTGTACCACTACTCCTGGCTTACAAGACTTTTAAAACTACCTTTAAAATAAAGAATTTAAAACCTTTCACATTTTCCAGATTCCCACAGGAAAGGGGAATATTTTTATATAGCCAAATCTATTTCAAGGCCATGTTTGGTGTCGGGCTTTGCAAAACTGTCCTGATGCTAAGGACACAAGCACTCACATGGATTTCCAGCAGTACAGTTTCATTTTAACACAAAACTCATTACAGTGTCTAGACTCACCCAGGCAGTGCCTCTCATTTATTTACTTATTGACTTATTTTCACCATTCTCTACATTTATATACATTTTTGGTCTATCCTAAATTAAAAACCTCTTTCATCTGTCCCATGGTCACGTGCTGTCCTTTCACAGCACGCTACAACATCTGGTTAAGGACACTGCTAACTGCACTGTGTTCACTGCAACTGACTTTTAGGACTTTACACTCACATATTTAGTCTTTATTACACTTATTATAAATTAATCTAGAAAGAACTTACACTTGCATGGGGGAGTCGACATTCCTTAGTTATGTTCTCTCTTGTGACGACACACTTTTAGGGCTGCTTTGGAACGTCATTTGTTGTATGCTAATTTGCTACTATTTGTCACCTTCTGTTATTAAGTGGATTCCCCCTACAGTTTCCCTCTTACTGGCATAGAGCAAAGTTACTACCTTTGTGTCATGCACACACAAAGATCTTTTTATTACTTGATTATTTTTATTATGTCTGCCTTATATTTAATTAGACCTAATTAACACGAACGGTAAGAGGGATAAAGGAATATACACCCACCTGTCTGATTATATTCCACAAGCTGTACCCAAGAGCACAGGAGCCATTTCCACACCACAGCACACAGACTCCCAGAGCCACCAACGCAGGAGAGGACTGGTGTGAAATGGAAACGTAGCCACTCCTCACAGGCCACTCTCATAAACAGGCTGCTGACCAAACTCCAAACACTAAATTTGTCTTACAAGTCAACATACCCATTTTCCCAAAAACTGTATTTCAAAAGAGGCATCCTATAGCAAAACTATAACATTGTTTAAGAGGACTCTCGGGAACTCTGGAATAAATTATACTATGCAAATGTGTTTAGGGATGAACCATCGGGAAAAATTGCTGTTACAATGTTAACCCGAGGACAAAGGAGATGGCTGGGTTGCTTCTCTTTTTGAAGGCATTTGATACTCTTTCCAGGACTCAAGATCAAAATAACACTTGAAACTGTTACTGTAGTCGGCTCTCAGACATGGGCTTCCCTGACACTGAGACAGGAAGGCTGTTTGCCCTTTCCTTCGCTTTCTAAAACAGTTCTTTAAGTGCTAGAGAGGGCCTGCTTTCTCCATTTAGATGGAAGAGTTACAACAAGGCTTATTTTTAGGATGTCTATATAGTTTGTTCATTTGTTTTTTAAATGTACTCCTGCTCACTGGGTGTGGTGGTACACGCCTTTAATTCCATCACTCTGGAGACAAAGGCAGGTAGATAGATCCTCTGTGAGTTTGAAGTCAGCTTGGTTTGTATAATGAATTCCAGGCTAGTCAGGACTACATAGAGAGATAGTGTTTCAAAAAAATAAAAATAAAAAAATAAATGCACACACACTAAAGAATTACCCTATTAACCTGCAGTTCTTATAAGTTTACTGACAATATGTATGTGGTTGTTTCTGGTGGCTATGTTACTGAGTGCTCTTTATTACAAGAATATAAATATCTAATATATGACTTAATAAATGTACTCCTCACTCCTGAAATTACCTGCCCTAGTAATAATAAGTCAATGGTAACCCTCAGTCGAACAGCAAAGCTTGAACACCTAGTGCCCAGACCACAGAATCGGACTGATACAGCCTGAGTTCTGAGTCTGCCATGAATCTGTCACATTGGTCCACTCACTTACATCTGACTGACTTACCTGTAACTACAAATGTTACCTAGCCAACTTTTCTCAAGGGCATTTTGAGAATCCTAAAATCTCTGAGCTGTAAGATGTCCTAAAAATAAGCCATGTAACTCTTCCGTCATTAAAAAAAAAAAAAAAGGAGAAAGCAGGTCCTCTCAAGTACTTAAAAGAAAAAGAAAAAAGAAAGCTCTACAGATAAAGAACTGTTACTAAGAAGTTCTATGGAAGTTTAGAAAAACAGAACCAAAAAGTGAACCAGGCTGCGCACACTTAAAAAGAGGGGGCAAGAACCAACAGTAATAAAAACCAAAGTGACAGCACACCAGGAAGCCGCTCCCTAGGAAACTAAGAAGCGGCTACAGTCCTGCACTGCAGGAAGAAATCAATGACCAATACTATAGCTAGATGAAAGACCAAACTGGGGCTATCACTACTGTAAGAATGCCACATAGTACAAATCTTTATCAGAGTCAGGAAGGCACTATCATCACCAACATCAAGATGACTCAGCAGTTAAGAGCACTGCTTGCTCTTTTAGAGGACCCAGGCTCAATTCCCAACATCCATATGGCAGCTCACAACTGTCTGTAACTCCATATCTGGGTGTCCAACACACATTCGGCAAAACACTGATGCACATAAAATAAAAATATTTTTTTAAAAAATTATACTCTATTGAATGCCTGTCTCAGTCTTACTTAGCTGAGGTTCCAAAGACATCTCTACCTACTAATGCCATAATCCCAAATGAGATGCTAAACTACAAAGATAAGGCCCTCAACTGATATTATGAGAAGAGAAAGCAAAGCTTCTCATTGTCTTAGGGCTCCTAGTGTTGTGATGAAACACCAAGACAAAAAGCAACTTAGCTTACAGCCTACAGACTATCATCAAGGGAAATCAGGCAGGAACCTGGAGGCAGGAGCTGATGCAGAGGCCATGGAGGAGTGCTGCTTACTGGCCTGCCCAGTCTGCTTTCTTATAGCACCCAGGACTACCTGCCCAGGGGTGACACCACCCACAATGACCTGGAACCTCCCCCATCTGTCATCAAGAAAATGTACCACAGGTCAAGCTGGCAAGGGCATTTTCTCAGCTAAAGTTCCCTCATCTAAAAGAACGCCAGCCTGTATCAAGTTGGCATAAAACTAGCAGCACCCCAGGACTTAACAAGCTTCCCATCTGAAACTGTTTTTACCAAGGATGAAAACAGGAAGAGTTTGAAAAGTTCAAAGATGAGAAGGAAGTTGGGATGAAGCCAATTTTTTTTCTTTTTTTTTTTTTAAGATTTATTTATTCTTCAGACACACTAAAAGACATCAGATCCCATGACAGATGGTTGTGAGCCACCATGTGGTTGCTGGGAATTGAACTCAGGACCTCTGTAAGAGCAGTCAGTGCTCCTGACTGCTGAGCCATCTCTCCAGCTTGTGAAGCCATTTAACATAGAACTATCAGGACCACTCTCAAAGTGGACAGCAGACAAGGTTCCTTCCCTCACCTTCAGGCTAGTAAGGGGATTTCATCCTGCCAATCTCACAAGCTGACAGCTATCTCCCAGAGATTACTCTGTGGGTTGACTGTTTCCACGGGAGAATCTAGACTTCCACCTGACTGGAGTGGTCCACAGCAGCACAAAGATGGCTCCACACACAAGCGCCTGCGTTGTCACAACTGCAGGTACAGGTGAGCGCTCTCTACAGAAGACATAAGCCAGCCTAGAGCTGTTACAGGCTAGTTTGTACTGTGGAAGGCAGATACTTCTGCAGAGATTCTGGAAATGTCTCATCCCAGGATGCTGAGAAATTGGCAGAAATGCTGTAAACAACCACAAAGGTTGACTATGGCCACACTGAAGGCTGTAGTCGAACATTCTTTAAGTTTTTTTTTTTTTTATTTTTCCTTTAATAGCTTTGCTGAGGTATACGTGACATAAACTTATTTAAAGTATACAATAAAGTAATCTTTTAAATATATATACATGTACTGGCTAATTTTGTGTGTCAACTTGACACAAACTGGAGTTATCACAGAGAAAGGAGCTTCAGTTGAGAAAATGCCTCCATGAGATCCAGCGGTAAGGCATTTTCTCAATTAGTGATCAAGGGGGGAGGGCCCCTTGTGAGTGGTACCATCTCTGGGCTGGTAGTCTTGGGTTCTATAAGAAAGCAGGCTGAGCAAGCCAGGAGAAGCAAGCCAGTAAGGAACATCCCTCCATGGCCTCTGCATCAGCTCCTGCTTCCTGACCTGCTTGAGTTCCAGTCCTGACTTCCTCTGGTGATGAACAGCAGAATGGAAGTGTAAGCTCAATAAACCCTTTCATCCCCAAATTGCATCATGGTCAGGATGTTTGTGCAGGAACAGAAACCTTGACTAAGACAATATACATCCACAATCCACAAAATTCAGTATAATAAACTTACTAGAACCCTCCAGAGTCCCCAGGCCTCCATGAAGTCTCTGCCTGGGATACATAAATTTAAGTTGCCAACAAGCTCAGGAAGGAAATTCATATGTACTCTTTGTGGTTGGGGTTCTTTCGTTCTGCACACTTACATTCTGATTCATGTACTTTGTAGACAGTGCAATTTCATTTAAGAAATACGCATTTCTTTATACATTCACATGTGGATTCCTTCCAGTTTTTAGTTATTGTAAATAATCTGCTAGAGAACATTCCGGCACAAATCTTTGCATGGATGTATGCGTTCTGGGATAGGTGTACTTGTTTGTGGGTATGCACATATACATACAGGTGTGTGTGTGTGCTCGAGAGTGTGTGTGCACGTGTGTGTGTGTGTGTGTGTGTGTGTGTGCATGCATGGGGGGTGGGGATGTGTATACGCACAGGCTTGTGAAGGCCAATGTCAGGTGTCTTCCTTTATCACTCCAATCTTACTTCTAGAGACAGGGTCTCTTCACTAAGCCTGGAGCTCACCAATCCCAATAGGCTAGCTGGCCAGTGAGCTGCAGAGACCTGCCAGTCTCTGCTACCCTGAGATTACAGGCAAACACTACTGTACCCAGCTTTCTATGTGGGTACTGGGAATCCTCGTGATTCCACAGCAAGCATTTTTCCAACTAAGCCATTTCCCCACCATGATTATTTGATTTCTTCTCTCTGAGTAAATAGCTCAGAACAGAAGGGCTGCACCATTTAAATGGAGTTCTCTGGGAGTGGGGACAGCACTGGGATCTAATACAGGACCTCTAGCTGACTGGGCAGCCATTCCAGCAGAGCTAGATCCTCAGACCTGGCTCTAATTTTTCAAGACCTTGTCAACTGTTTTGCCAAAGTGGTTTTGCCAGTCTACACACCCTCTACCACCACACCGTCCATGTGTTCTAGGTGTCTGTCCCTCCTGCCTGCCAACACCTGGCATGGGAGGTTGAGTCCACATTTTGCCGTTCCTCTTGGGTAGTTTTAATCTGTACATCCCTAATGACTAATAAAATTGATGGGCAGTTTTCATAATCATATAACAGTGCTACTTGAACAGAAAATTTCCACCCAAAAGGTCATGCAGTAAAAGCTGATCCCCCACTGACAGTGCTCTGGGGATGTGACTTCTTCATGAATAGACTGGTGCCCTGGCAGATCCATAACCTGATGGCATTACTGAGGTGTGGCCTAGGAGGGGACTAGACTGAGTAAGCAGGTCAGTGAGCATGTGTCCCTGAAGGACACACACTATCGCAGTCACCCTGAGGTGAGCAGCTCTGCTCTTCCTCGTGCCCCTGACATGATGCTCTGCCTCATCATGACAACGCAGCCAATGGCCCACAGACTGGAACCTCTGAAACATCAACCAAATTCAATGTTTCCCCTTGATTTTCTTATGTATTTTTTTGTAGTGACAAAAAGCTAAGTGACATAAAAGGAGATTTTTACATTTGAATTTCTAATTGTTTGATACCAGTATACATAAATTTAGTTATTACAGACTCTCGGGAGTTTGTTGTCAGTTTAGAAGATTCTATCAAATGTATTACATCTAAGATCATGTTGTCTGCTAACAACTATTTCCTCCCTACCTTCCTCCCAGCCCCCACTGGCACGGCTGGAATCCCTAACACTGAATTCAGGGGTGGAAGCACACATTCTTTTTTGATCCTCGTTTTAGGACTAAAGCATCGAGCTGCTGCCCAGATGTATGTGCCCTTTAGCAGGTTAGAATTTCCTTCCAATTCCTCATTTGCTAGAAAGTTCTGCCTGAGCTTTGCAACAGTAGGTTTGTCAGAGGCATTTTCCTGAACATGTGAGATGATCGTCTGGGTCTGGCTCGGCTAATGTAGCCAATTCTATCAACTGCCTTTGAACGCCATACCCAACTCTCACTTCTGAATAAACCGCACCTAACATATTATCTTTTTACATATCATTGGATGTCATTTCCAACGCTGTGAGGGCAATGTTTTCTGCCTGCTCTGGGCATGGGGGAATGTTGCAGCCCTCACAGACAGAGCAGGGAGAGATTTCCAGCATATCTGCTTTCTGAAGGAATTTGTGTGCAACCAACATTACTGCACCATTAAATGTTTGATTAGCATTAGCCCATAAAGAAACATCTGGACCGGGTATTACTTTCTTGCTTGCTAATTTTTAAACTACAAATGCCATTTTTAAAAGGATATAGAACTATCAATAAATCTATTTCCTATGACTGAGCTCTCTCAAATTACAACTTGCAGGAACATTTTAATTTCATCCAAGGTGCCAAATTTGAAGGCATAAAATCCTTTGTATTATGGATATAAATATAATATAAGAATAAATATAGTATATCAAATATATAGATACAAAATATCACATTATATTGTTAATACCTGTAGAATATTAATAATTCATGACCTTAAAAGATCAAAGCTTTCCATGTAAATGAACTGAATCACAAGACAAAGTTCAAAGACACAGAATACTCCTCTATCTAGGACCCAACAAGGGGGCGGGTGGGGGGGAATCACAGAAACTGCTACAGCTGAGCCACCTATCATCCCAACACTTAGTGGGGGCTGGGGAGGTTGACAATGTGGCCAGCCTGGGCTACCAAGTGTGAGCCTGGACTTCTGTGTGTGCATATGAGTCAGTGGAGAGACATTTGCAAGCACAGTATCTTCACAGCACTGAACTGCTAGAAACATTTTAATTTGCAATTTGAAAACATTTGTTCTGAGTGACAAAATAAGGAAGAGAGTTACAAGCAGCAAATAGAAAAGTATGCTGTACCTGTAAATATCAGGCTAAATAGAAAGAGGTACAACCTTAGGGTTGACAGCAGAATGACCCACAAATACTTTTTCAAGGTATTTATGCCCAAGACTCTTGTTCACACCCCACACCCCCCAAATTCTAATTCAGTAGGCCTAAACTGACCCAAAAGTGTTCTGGAAAAAGCTTCCCATATGATTCTGACAAACACTTCTGATTCAGAACTGCCTATCTGACCACATGAGCGACTTCTCAAGTGACTCATTAAATGTTAAAATTAGAGACAAGTATAGTGGCACATGCCTGTAAGCCTAGCACACAAGAAGCAGAGATGAGAGGAGCTCATGTCGTGGGCCATCGTGAACTACAGAGTAAGAAGCTTTCTCAAAAATGATAGACAAGACAGACACCAAGACATTCTTGATATTGGGGTGGGGTTCTGAGGCAGATACCAAATCAGGTGTTAATGTTTCTTAGGATCTAGTCTACCTCCACATACGTCACACATGACTTCAACAACCATTTCTAGCCCTATGATCAGAGTACAGCTGCTGGATTCCAATGAAAAGAGAGGCCATTGTTTACATCTGCTAGAATCATAGCAAGGCGGCGGCAGCCATGCATCTGTGCTGTAATCATCGAAAAGATTACACACTGCTCACACAAAAGCTGATTGACAAGCAAGATGGTCCTCACAACGCTGTTCTACAAGTCTGAGTGAAGTTTTGATTTAAACGGGTTTGTAACTCAAATAGAACTTTTCTATTGAAATAACAATTTCTGCCATACTTAAAAGGGTGTGGATTTGGGGTTTTGGGTTTTTTGTTTTGTTTTGTTTCATTTCGTTTTTAATAACTACTATAAGAACATAACTTTTAAAACTTCTAATGCTGGGCTTCTTTTCAGAAGATTCAGAAACATAAATAGTTTTTGCTAAGAATTCTTTGTATAACAAATATTTAGAAATAAGTTCTTTCAGTATATAAATCTTGACAATCTTATATAAAGAACTCCTTGAAAAGTAAGAAACATTTGGGAAAATCTTCACATACAATTCAACATTCTGGTTCGGGTGTGTGTGTGTGTGTGTGTGTGTGTGTGTTATGGAATATCAGAGTTATGCCTTTTGTAAACTTACAAAGTAAATCAAGGACAGAACAATGGAGAACAATGCATTCCTGTGTAGTCAACGAATTTTCACATTGTCAGAACTTTGTTGTATTGTTTCATGGGGTTCCATTCTGTTGATATACTTTAAAGCGAACCCCACACACTGTATTACTTTTCAGCTTTAACAAATAAATTGTAACAATCTCTTCATTATTACCAAATGCCTTAGTTTGCTTCTTTGTTGCTATGCTAAACACCATGACCAAAAGCTACTTAGAAAGGAAAAGCTTTATCTTGCTCACAGGTTACATCATTAAAGGAAGCCACCCTGCTGAAGCAAAGACCACAGAGATACGGTACTCAACAGTTTGCTTTCCATGACTTGCTCAGCCCTGCTCTCTTATACAACCCAAGACTACCTACCTGCCCATGGGTGGCACCACCTACAGTAGGCTGGGCCCTCCCACATCAATCATCAACCGAGAAAATGCCCAGACATGCCCACAGGCCAATCTGATGGTGGCAATTGGTCAATTGAAGGTCCTTCTTCCAGATGAAGCTCATTTGTCCCAAGCTGATAAAAAACTCACCAGCAAACCATATACATAAAAATAACTTAATGTCTCATACCCATTTCACAATTAACTGACCTGTATTGTTTCGGAATAGAGTTGTACAACTCGTTTTATCCAAGGTCGTATCTTTTTGTTCCATACTATAATACACTAAAATAATTTGTCTGAAATCTTCAACAGTGGCTGGGGAAATGGTTTAGTGAGTTAAGTAAGTGTTTGCCGCACAAGCACTGAGACTCCGAATCTGGAACCCTAGCAACCACGCAAAGGAAAGGACACCTTTCCCCAGGGAGACTTCTGGTTTTTACTGAGTGTACTGATCCCTGTAAAGAACAATGTACGTGGGGCTGGGGTAGAGTGCCTGCCAGCACGTGTGAGCCCTGGGTTCAATCCCACCAAGAAAGACTAAGGACAGCACACAAAGCACAACACAGACAGAAATAAAATGTCTTAGCAGTCTTTCCTTTTGGGGATAGTGGTGTGCCAGGATCAAACCCAGGGTACCGGACCTCCTGTGTGCTGGCCAGTCATCTACCACAAAGCATCAAACCAGCCTTGCAAAGGTGTTTTCATTGACACACAAAAACCAAACATTGCTGTTTCCTGACTGCTGAAGGACAGATGCCATCACCAACAACACAGGGATCACCAGACCAGGAAGTCCATGAACAACCAGCTACATCAGAGGGGACAAATAGTCACCAATGTCCTCCACCGGCCAAAAATACTAAGACAACCTTCTGGGGAAACTAGCCAAACTGTGCAAGGCTCCAGCAGGTGTCATCTGTACACTGGGATCAGATCCCGTTTGGCGGTAGCTAGACAATCTGCGTGACTTGGGGCTCCAGGATTGTGAAAAGAAAAATGAGCCCAAACACTTGAAACACATAGCCTGTGGGAGAGAAAAGGACCTCAGGAAAACAGTGGGGGAAAAAACCAAATGAAAGAACAGAATGGAAGAGGGGTGCAAAGGCCAACGCCTGAGCTGGAGAGAGACAAGAACGGCAAGTCTGCAATGACCTGGTCTGTCGGGACCACGCAAGGTTCAAAAGAGAGGGCCAATAAACCTTAAAAGCTATGAACCCCACATACAAAACAGGGTTCCAAGTTTCTTCGGATACAGTTACAGTTTACTGTTTAAATCAGGTTAAACACATCCAACTCACACGTCTGCCATTTCTCTGTCCTGAAAACATTCGCATCTTCCCTAACTTTTGAAACATAAAGTGCATAAGCACCTAAGTGTCCACAGCCATGTTACGTGCAACAGCACAATCGCCTTTCTCCCCACTGGGGTGCAGTGGCCATCACATCTCCCTGTTCCGCCTCCCTCAGATCTGTGTGACAGGTACGTCTGAACCTGTCATATCTTACATTCTATTATTTCCTCTACTCTTTGATCATGTCTGCCATGTGCATCCTCCATATAAACTGAGCTCATGCTTCCGTGAAAAGCACAGTAATGTATGGTTTAGAGCAGAGGCCAGAGAAAATAATGCAAAGGACCAAAGAGCAAACAAGGTCATCCCATGAATGCAGATTCCAAATTCTGAAGATGCTCTAGACAGACAGACAGACCGGGATTTATATAAAATGATGCCATATTTGTATATAACTTTGTATACACACTTACGATATAAATAGCTGTCATATAGTATTTGGGAACAATGACAAGAAAGGTGCTTGTACACATTCACTTCAGGCACCATTTTTCCCTTTACGTATCTTTGCTCTGTGTTGGCTGGACTGCAGATACCTAACCCACAGATACAGAGCTAACTTTACTCGACACTGCAGTTACAGGGTTGAGGGCACAGAGAGGAGAAGGGAAGGCAGGGAGGGGGCTACGTATAAACAGTATGTAACTTTATAGACACTGAAATCTAAATAATGTTCCTAGATCGTAAGATCTCTTTTTTAACTTTTAAAATGTAAAAGCTGAGCTCACAGGCAGAAATTAAGTGTGACATAATTTTAAAAAAAAAAAATATGAGAAGGAAACAGAAACAGGTATGACCTCTTATTTAATTATTCAGAATTTCAAAATAAGACAGACAAAGGAGTCCCATGTGACTTCTGCACATCCATCAGGTAGAGAGGCCACAGCCGGCCAAGTCCCGACTTAAGATCACTCAGAAGCAGGGGCAAACTGAAATCAAAATTGCTTCCTACCACTTAACACCCGTGTCACATCTGTTCCTTTGTTTCATGTCTCCAAACTGGGCTGACAAGCAGACACCTCACTAGCTTGTGAGGAAGCAATATGGATTTAGGAAGGGCCTAGTATACATAAAAACTTCATGCATGTTAGCCATCTTTTCTTTTTTTTTTTTTTTTTTTTTTCTTTTTGCCTTTTGCGGTGCTGGAATCAAATCAGGGGCCTTGCACATACCCGGCAAGCACCCTACTACTGAGCCATCCCAGGCCCTGACAATTCTATCTCAACTGCCAAACAGCATTCTACTTGGCCATTGTTCTACATTATTTTGCAGAATTCCTCCTCTGCCCTGATAAATGATGCTCTCAGAAATATCCTTGTTTGCATTAACTGTGCATGCCACACTCACCCTATTGCTCAGAAGGCAGAAACAAACACAAAAATACCAATCAAAATATCTGTTTTTTAAAATTCATTTTAAAAATCTGTATGTTCATGAGGGTGGGGGACTATATGTGGAGGTCAGATGACATGTACAGAGGTAGCTCGCTCATTCCACCATGCGGTCCCCAGGGATCAAACACAAGTTTGCCAGGCTTGGTGGCATGCACCTTTACCCACTGAGCCATCTTTCCAGGCCCCAAAATAGATGTTTTTTAAATTGTGAGGTATGAATCAGCAAAATTCAAGACCCATCTGGGCAAATTAGACCCTATTCAATATACAAAGTAAAAACAGCTCTAAAGCACTTGCCAGGCATACAAGAGACAAGCAGTTCAAACCACAACATCACACACACACACACACACACACACACACACACACACAGTGACTTTCCTCTATCCCCTTGAGCTGGGTATTAGGAATACCCATATTAAGAGAATATGAAAGTTAACATTGCTAGTCCAGGCATAACTCTCAACTGCTTAACTTTCTTGTCACTTTGAAGTAAATACAATAACAATAACAAGCTGTAAGAAACCAAGGTACATGGAAAGATACAGATGAGATACGGTGTGGACAGGACTGAGAGATCCAAGAATTCCAGGGCATCGGATGCATGAAAGGAAGGAGCCATGCTGGAAGGGGGTCTTCCAACCTCAGCCATTCTGGGATGGGGAGGATGAGCCAGAGGTTCTTGAACCAGCCAGCCAGGCTCTTTTCCAAACTCCAGACTCCTGAACCATAAGCAAAATAAAAAGGCTGTTTTAACTCACTTTAGGTTGATTTGTTATACACAGCTTCCGATAATCAGGTGCCAATTTTAAGTGTATACTAATCTTTAAGATTATAAATCTCCAACTCAGCATGTGTCTCACAAGGGTCCTTAACAGCACTACTCCTGTGATGTAGGGACTGCTAAAAGCAGCACCTCAGGAACAGCAAGCTAGGGCACAAGGCTAGCCCCTCAGGAACCTGCTATGTAGCTCAGGAGAGATTTTAATCCTGATCTTCTTGCCTCCACCTCTCAAATGCTATGATTACAAATGTGTGCTACTGAGACCGGCAAGTCTTTAAAAATCACTTGTGAGCCCAAATTTCATTGGGTGTTTGTTCATAAGGTTGCTGGGGGTGTTTGGGGCAGGAGTGAGTTTGGCCTTTTGAGACAAAACTTAATGGAAGGGACTTTGAGCTGTTAAAGCCTCTTATGGAACTGAACACTAAATTAAAGTCACTCCAAACACCTGTAAGTTAAAAGCCATTTTAAAAAAAAGAAGAAGAAGAAGAAGAAGAAGAAGAAGAAGAAGAAGAAGAAGAAGAA
>JADRCH010000065.1:4784321-4811345 GCA_019843965.1 Rhynchomys soricoides | reverse complement strand
AAGAAGAAGAAGAAGAAGAAGAAGAAGAAGAAGAAGAAGAAGAAGAAATGTCAACAGGAAAAGTTTTATTTATTTACCTTTGGCTAACACTACAAAAATCAAAATGGTTAGTCCTGTCAAGTTTAGCTTCCTATGAGTAAATAAACCAGTATATAATCTGACCATAATTTGTAAAATACACAATTAAATTCCACTATTATTCCTCTTCGTGTTCTAGCAGGTAAAAGCACTTGCTGATCTTGCAGGGGACCCACATGGCAGCTCCCAACCACCTCTCAGCTGACTGAGGTCCTCTCCTGCCTCCTCAGGCACCAGGCACACACTCATACACATAAAATAAAAATAAGCAAATCTTCAGAACTCAGTTATATGAATGTTATCTCTCAAAATACCTACTGCTTCTCTTGATGTGTGAGGTCATCCAATGCCTGTGTGCCAAGGTGGGTAAGATGAACAGCACGGGCATTGTGATATGCATCAGGCTCATAGTGACCTTCAGGCCATCCTGGATTGCAAGCCCAATGGTGTTGGTAGTGAAGATGAGGAACAAATGTCAAGAATTTAGGGTCCTCAACACCTGTTTCTACTGAGTTCTTCCAGATCAGCCTAGACATGTTTTAGATGGGATCTTAATCTAATTTCTTCAATATGACTGCAAATGTGTCAGCAGTTTCTTCATCAATAGATGCAACCTCTGGTAATGGTTACAATTTTCAGCCCAAACAGACACTGAAGTCTGCGTGACTGTCCCTTATTTGCAATCAAATGGCTGAAGTCTTCACGTATGCTCAACGCTGCCTGCCCTGGCACACTGCGACCCATTGGAAAGCATTCTCTGATCAAGTTCCACCACAAGGCTTCTCCCATCGTAACTAGGTCTTATTATGGTCTGTCTGTGCCTGTAATTGTATTACATTTATTTGTTTATGTACAGTACTACTATGGAGGGTACAGGACAACTCAGCAGAGCCAGTTCTCAGGAATCAAACAGGTTGTCAGGCTTGATGGCAAGGGCCTTTACCTGCTGAGCCACTTCACAGACCCATGTCTGTAACCTCTGCTGGACAGCAAAACACCACAAAAAAAATTATTTTTCTAACCAGATGTAGTAGCTCAGATCTGCAATCCCAGCACAAAAGGCTGAGGCAGGGTTGCTAGGGTTCTAGAGTAGCAGAAACTAGAGTGAGACTCTGCCAAAAACCAAAACAGGTGCCAGCAAGCTTTCTCATCAGGTAAATCAGCTGCCTGCCACCAGGCCTCACGCTCAGTGTAAATGGGAGCCCACAGGACAGGAAAGAAATGACTCTTACAGGATGCATTCTGACCAACACACACACACACACACACACACACACACACACACACACGCACACACAGTTTCTATATTCACAATTTCAGAGTAAAGACATTTTAAATATTTTGAAAAGCATTCTGGCCGGGCAGTGGTGGCTCAGTCTTTAATTCCAGCACTTGGGAGGCAGAGGCAGGTGGATTTCTGAGTTTGAGACCAGCCTGGTCTACAGAGTGAGTTCCAGGACAGCCAGGGCTATACAGAGAAACCCTGTCTTGAAAAACCAAAAAAAAAAGAAAAGAAAAGAAAGAAAGGAAAAAAAAAAGAAAGAAAGAAAAGCATTCATTCTGTAAGCTGGACACAGCTCTGTGCCTATCGTCCAGTTTCAGGCGAGCCTCACTGCCTCTTCTCATAGGTGAAGCACTTTACAAACAAGTAAAGTAGAGTTCAGAGACTCAATCTGTGACACAAGCAGAACCACTGAAAGGAGGAGGAACTTATTTAAGCTCTGCCTGCCACAGCAGGAAGCTACAAAGCAGAAGCAAAGCTGAGAGGAAGGAACTGGGGACTCCATAGCCTTCGGAGTTAACATCAGTCATACCTACTCAGCCACAGAGGCTCCACCTCACGAAGTGTCAACACTCTCCCAAACACTGTCACCAGCAAGGGACGAAGCACTCAACACCAAGCTTACAGAGGCTACTTCACACTCAAAGCCTAACACTCTCCTCCTGGCCTCCGTGCTGCAAGGTAAACCTAGCCACCCCCGAATGCGCAGGAGAACAAATGCAGAATGCCTTCTCAAACATCCTGGAGTCTACAGTGCAGCTTCACCCTCCGCCTGCCACACAATCTGCCTTCGTGGACTCCCACCCTGCCCCATTAGCTCCCAGCCTTCCCTCTGAAATCCTGCTAGAGGTCTCCACGATCCTGCAACCAGGATCACACAGAGAATGACCAGGTCTGTACCCCCTTGGACCATCACTGCTGCACTGGCTTCTGAGTTCCTGGGCAGCAGAGTACAGTGAACTGAATCCTGGGAAATCACTTTTCTAGGCTGCAGTTTGCAAGCCACGTGCTTGGGCAATGCTCTCGTCGCAAGTGAAAGTTTCTTAATGAGTTTACTTATCTATGCCCTTGAGCCTGCTATGATTGAAGCCCTAGCCAACTCTGGGGAAGCCCTTAGGGTTAAAAGTAGCCAGTGATGACTATGCCACAGCTGAATGCTAGAGCACCCTAAAAAACTCTCTCTGCCACAACTAGTCCACCACCTTAATCCACCTCCCGTTAAGTCTCAGGCCATAAACAGAATGTGTAATGGATCTTCAGCAGTCGATTCCCCAAGGAATCCTTCAACCTGAAGCCCCCTGAGCCTGTCTTCGGTGTCTGCATTATTCTCAGCTTTCTGGTCTTCTGAGCCCCACCACGGCCATCCACTAACCTGTTTTAACACTAGAGCCCCCATAGCCCAATTCACCAAACTTTTCCACAGCCCTCCCACAAACCAGTTCCCACAGGCTTCTGAACCACGTCTTAAGGTAGTGATGCCAACAGCACACTTTTCTAGTACTAATATTCTGTATCAGTCAGTTTCACATCACTGGGACTAAAATCTCTGATACAAACAACGGATGAGTGGAGGGATTTACTTGTGTTTGTGGTTTCAAAGGGTTCACCCACAGCTGCTCAGCCCCACGTCTGTGGGCAGAACATCACAGTGATGATAGAAAGGCACAGAGTTAGCTATTTGCCTTTGGGTAGGTAGACAGGAAGAAGAGCTAAAAAGGAGAACCGGGGCCAGGCTTTCGTAAGGGTAACCTGAGGAACCTACTTCTTGCAACCAGTCCCAATCTCCAAAGTTCCTTACTCCCCAAAACAGCACTGCTGCTGGGACCAGACATTCAACACATGCAGGAGTTTCCCAGGTCAGCTCACACTCACATCATACTACACATCTTAGCAATCTCTGCATAAGGTCGTTCTTTTCTCTCCTCGTGGAGAAGTTTTGCCTTTTCACATAAACAAAGCACTTTACAGTTTCTTTTCGGCATTTCTAGATTACCAGCACCATTATTTCTACACTCTCAGACACTTTGGGCCACTAAAAAGCAAAATAAAGGCTGCTTGAACTCAAGCACTACAATACTACACAGTCCATCTGATAATTAAGACAGCTAAGTAGCATACACTGTAAACATACACTGGGAAAGGAGGTATTTACATCCCAGCTGGATAGAGCAGGATAATAGATTTCTTTCACAGTACTACTTGGGAGGGCAAATTTTAAAACACAAATTTTCAGGGCTGGGGACCTGGCTCAGTTAGTAACTCCCAGCTGCAGAGGCATGTGGACCTGAGTTCAGATCCCTAATACTAAAGTAAAAGGTGGGCATGCCGACAAGCCATCTGTAACCAATGCTGGGCGTACAGAGACAGGCAAACGCCTGGGGCTCATCAGCCAGCCACCTTAGCCAAATCCATGAGCTCCAGGTTCAGTGAGAAATTCACCTCCAAATTTAAGGTAGAACACACCCCAGTCACAAAACAGAAAGCAAGCTCTCACTGTACTGGAAGTTTTCTTCTTGCTGGCCAGCACTTTCCTCCAGACCAGGACATCCTATGCAGGCTGCAGAGGAGGAATTCCCATCAACAGTCCCACTCAGCTGTGAACCAGTCTACAAATCCACCACCCAGCCAGGCAAGATGCACCCACCGGTGCAATAACAGCAAGTCTGTTGTGAAGCAACCAACCATTTTCTGATTGGACATGGGGATTCACATCTGGTCCATGGCTGCAGATGTCATGGGCCCTAAGAGGGAAGCTATGCTATTGTCCTGCTAAATGGACACAAAGTATCCATCATCTAAATTATCATCTAAATAACTGTTGATGCCTACAGATAGTATTGCAGTCGACTGTTGCAGAAACGAGGCATCTGTATCTTCCCCATGAAGGCTCAAGGGAGCAGCAGCAGAGAGAATGTCAGAGTCAGAGGAAGGAGAGAGCAATGTGGAATGCTGACTTTCAGCCATGAATGGCTGTCACATTTAGACGAAGAGCAGCTGTGATCGCCAGCACAAGGTGTGCACTAGAGTAGGACTGTCGACATCCTGTCACAGAGAACAGAGGGGCTCAAGGGCTCCAACCACTCCCTGAAGATGTATGCACAGTTAATGGTTGAGGGGGGAGGGAGGAGAGACATTTTCTTCAGTCGGGTAAACACTGGAAGGGGCCTGTGCTACTGCAGGCATCCTAAAGGATCACCCAGACATGAAGGTAGAAAAGAGCCAGAAGTAACAAAAAAGGAGATGAGTGGGGGGAGATACTGAAGGGAAACAATGGATGAGTAGGGCCATGTGCTAAGTACACAGGCAACAGCAATGAAACCCATTAACCCGTCATCATATATAATGAATAGATACTACGAAAAAATAATAAGGTAAAGAGCAATCCAGGAAGACTCCAACCCCACAGCCTCGAATGCATGCACACAACACAACACACACACACACACACACCAAAAAACAGTATGAATGTTCTAGTTTATATTTTCTAGAACTTTCCATCTACCGTTTGCTATGTTATTATTTCTATTGTTGTGTTTACACAATGGGGGTTGTTGTGTGTCATGGCCCAGATGTGGAGGTCAGACACAACTCTGGTTTGGTTTTTTTTTTTTTTTTTTTTTGGTTTCCCGAGACAGGGTTTCTCTGTGTAGCCCTGGCTGTCCTGGAACTCACTCTGTAGACCAGGCTGGCCTCGAACTCAGAGATCCGCCTGTCTCTGCCTCCCGAGTGCTGGGATTAAAGGCATGAGCCACCACTGCCCGGCTCAGACACACAACTCTGGAGTTGCCTTCTCTCCCTCCACCTTTACTTGGGCTCCAAGAGTCCAAGTCAGGCCATCAGACTTGTGCACCTGTCACTGCTGGGCTGTCAAGCTGGCCCCATGTACTATTTCCCAGACCCACATTCATCCAGATAACTGAATCCTTGAGCCAATTTTTTTTTTTTTTGTAATTATTTTTATCAGCACACAGTGCCATCATTTTAAGTCTATGCTATTAACAAAGTCAAAATATTCATCTAGCTTTTAATATTTAATGCATTTTAACATTAATGTCTAATGTTAATAATTTTTAAGTTTTGTAGTAAGGATGATTCCTAATTTTAGCCAGGTATGGTAGTGCACTCCTGTAATCCCAACACATGGAAGGCAGCAGAATTTCAGTCTGCGCTACACAGTGAGACTCTGCCTGAAAAAACAAAAAATAATAATAATAGTAATAATTCTACTTCACAAAATACGTTAGCTATGAAAAGGTCCAGAATGAGGTCTGGCACACCAGAAAACTTTGCATATATTTCTGTCAACTTAAATTGATCGAACTGAATGAGAAATTAGAAACTGCAATAAGAAACATCAGGACCCATGACTTTGGTACTTGTCAATTTCATTCTACCACTTGTAAGATAAACGCACATTTCCTGTTATCCTTCCGCCCACTCTATTTTTACTGTAGAAGGTACCAGTTGTCAAGGAGTTTGTTTATTAAAAATAAGGGATATAAAATGGCAAATCAGCCAGGACTGAGACCAGCCTCACGGCAAAATACAACTAAGGTGTTCACAGCTGTGTTTTGTTGCAATGTATTTTACCCAGTAAAACTTCTCATCCAAAAGATTTAATTCCATGCCAGGTGGTGTGGTGTATGTCTTTAATTCCTGCACTCGGGTAGCAGAGGCAGGTGGATCTCTGAGTTCAAGGCTAGCATTGTCTACTGAGTGAGTTCCAGGACAGCCAAAGCTACACAGAAGAGAAACTGTCTCAAAAAAAAAAAGTATCGCCAATCACCCTAGGTAGCCTCAGACTCAGAATCTTTCTGCCTCTGGCACCCTGGTACTGTGACTTAGAAACAATTTGGATGACAGGTCCTGAAAATTCAAACAAAGGACTACTTATAGCTCCAGCCCAAATCCAAACTTCAGTAAATACTAATTAAAATGTCTCTGCCTTCCAAACGCTCCCCCTAGAAAAAGGCACACTTAGATACATTTACATTCTCCAGACTTTTATAACAAGATTTTGACCTTTAAGCTTTTAAACTGGTATTTTTAAAAACTAAAAATAGAAACTAAAGTTACACAATGAAATGTGTCTTCCAGTCTACTAGCAAAACTCAGAATACCCAGCCCTGGAATGCAAGAGAAAGCACTGAGTTTATTCAAATGACCAAAAGTCGCTGTCTCCGCTGCCACATCCTTTTCTCCCTAATTCAGCCAAACCCTCCGGTTTCCTCATCAGTTTAACAGGAAAATGAGTGCTTTGACCCTGAATAGTGGTCAATCTTTTCTTCTGCAAAATCTGGGTCTGGTATTAAGTCGATAGCACCTAAGGCAGTTACATGAAAATGCCACATTTAAATGCCTTAAGATTCGCCTTGTGAAGAGATTTTTTTTATTGGATAAGCTTCATTATTTAAAAGCATGTAAATAAATAAAAACATCAATAAATTGGCCCAAAGGCTACACAACTCAATGAACTTCTTTTTTTTTGTTTTTGTTTTTGTTTTTCAAGACAGGGTTTCTCTGTGTAGCCCTGGCTGTCCTGGAACTCACTCTGTAGACCAGGCTGGCCTCGAACTCAGAAATCTGCCTGCCTCTGCCTCTCGAGTGCTGGGATTAAAGGCGTGTGCCACCACTGCCAGGCTCAATGAACTTCTATACACTTAAAATTCACAATTTTTGGCAGTAGATAAGTACATACAGTCAATACTGAGAGCATAAAATTTAATGTGAGACTCCACAGCTTCTGTTCTGATCTCTTTTAAAAACTTTTTTTATTATTGTATGTGTATGGATGTTTTACCTGCATGTATGTCTGTGCACCACATGTATGCCTTGTGCCCAGAAGAGGGCACTGGATCCCTGGAACTGAAGTTACAGACAGTTCTAACTAGATACGTAGGCAGCAGGAATCCAACCGAGGTCCACTGGAAGAGCAGCCAGTGCTCTTAACAGCTGAGCTGCCTCTCTAGTCCCAAAGTGAGCAAGGAGCTGGGGTTAAGAAATTAAAGTCAGAGACCAGTCTTCAAAATTTCTTCTGTTTTCCTTATTTTTCTCGAGGTTTTTTTTTTTTTTGCATCTGTATATGTGTGTGGTATGCATGTGTGTGTTTATATTTATATGGGGAGTGTGTCCAAGCACACATGTATATGTACATACAGAGGCCAGAGGTAGATATTTATCTTTCTCCAGCACTCTCTGATCCTATCCATCTTGCTAGATGGATGTCTAGCAAGCCAGAGGATCCATCTCTGCCTCCCATGGGCTGATTCTGCCAGCCCATGTACATTTACAAGTACGCTGGGGTCCATACTCCAACCGCCAGTGACTGCACAGTCAACGCTCAACCCACTGAACAATCTCAGCCCATGTGACAGGACTCTTGTTGGCTGTCCAGACTAGCCTCCAACTTGAAATCCTCCTGCCTCGCCCTCTGAAGTAGATGGGCTTATAGGCATCAGTCATTCCCACAGCTCACAGACTCTCTATGTTGATATGTTTCAATATAGCACTCAAAATTCACCTGTTCACTTAAATCAACTTCATCCAATATATACATGATGTGAACAAATACTGATGAAATATCCTATTCACATACAAAGCAAATCTATGCCACAAAGTCACAGAAAATCTCAATAACTGAGAATGTGAATGATGGGGTGTCAGTTTCTTGGCACTGTTCTCTATTGTAAATCTAATCTAGGCCCCAAAATAAATACAAGATGCGGGAGCTCTTGGAGCTATCTATGGTGTCTGTTCCCAGTTTGTGGCTGACAATAATTGGAATCGTGAAGCTTAAAATCCTAGAAATCTCTACCTTCTTAAATAGAGCAAATATTACAATCAAGTTGAACAAAAAAGTTCACCATTTCACACCATACAACCTGGTATCTCTAGTTCTTAACTCATATTCAATGGCTACTTTAAAAATTAAAAGTGTCACATGGTGTGTGACCAGCAGCAAAGGCTAGAAGCCTATTCCAGACTCTTCCCTTAAGTCGCCTTTTTCTTTCTTTCTCTTTTCAAATCAAATTTATCCAAAACCAGGGAAGCACAAAGAAAAATACTGTGGTTACTTGGCATGAAGACACACTGCTGACGGACGGGGAGATGGCCCGGTTGTTACTGCTTGCCACACAAACCTAAGGAACTGGGTTTGATTCCCCAAAACGTATGTTTAAAAAAAACCCGGGTGCATCATCATACCTATAATCCCAGAGCCGGGGAGACAAAGATGGGAGGATCCCTAAGTACTGCTGGCCAGTCAGTCTAGCCAAATCAGCAAGCCTGAGGTTCAGTGAGAGACAGCTCAAAAGTCAGTCAGGTGGGAAGCAACTGAGGAAGACACCCAATGACTACCTCTGGCCTGCACAAACACACACACACAAATATAAATACCTGAAATCACATAAGCAAAAATTTCACAATAAGCAGAACTTTCTATGGCATTGTTTTAAAATTCCTTCATTTGTTGCCCAGAGTTAAGCAAGCCTCCAAGGCTGCCCTAAACAGTATATTTGTGTCACTGGGGGCTCTTCAATTCACCAAGGACATAAACCTGTCAAATGGCAACAACAGTAACGAAATCAACTACAGAGCTGTGTTCTGTTTACAAGTTCTAATTTCAAATAAAACTTGCACCTAGAAAGGAGCAAAAGGCAAGACAACGTGTCCTTAAATTTCCAACAAGTTCCTCCCTCTGCACTTCTTCCTCTTCTTGGAGAGGAGAATGGGATGCCAGATTAACAGTCAGAAGGCTGAGAACAGTTAGTTCCCGGAGGGTGCAAGAATTTACAATGTGCGCCTGGCAGGCAGCTCGGTGGGAGCGCGCACACACCACACACACACACACACACCAATGCGCTCTCTCTCTCACATACACACACACACACCAATGCTCTCTCACACACACACACACCAATGCTCACACACACACACACACACCAATGCTCAGAGGAAGCTTTCAAGAAATGTCACTATGTAACAAGTTTTAAGGTCTTATTTAGGCCTCAGGCCAGCCCTATCCAGCACATGTATAACACAACCTAGGAAAGCTCCAGTCTCCAAACCAAGAGTTTGCTATAATACTCAAAAGGGGAAAAAACACAGATTCTGGACCCCCTCAGTACTGCAGCCTCTCACGTGGAAGGCTGGCCAGCCCATGTGAATCCAAATGCCACCACATCAGTTTTGTGACAGATCCACTGGGAAGATCCAGGGCTCTCCAGGCCGCGGGAAGAGGAACACAAATGCAATCTTTGGGGCCCTCCTACTTCCGTTCTCAAAACAGAAATGTTGTCTCGCCCACTCAGCCCTGCACCTCTTCCAAAAGCTTCGACGGAAAGCAGAGCAGACCGTGGTGGTCAAGGGTGGCTAGAATAGGTGGCTCAAAAACCCCCAGTCCCGACTCCATCGGATCTAACTCCAGCGCTGCCCCCTCCTCCCAAGCCCAGGGCCGCGGAGTAGCGGGAAGAGGAACTAAGTGACCCGCAAGGATGCCCAGAAAGCTTGCGCACAGAGGGGGTGGGGAGGTGGGCGCCGACGCGCAACGGAAGGAAAGGGAGAGGAAGAGCGCTAGAACGGGACACGACTTTAGGGATTTGGTGGTGCCCTGGCTCCAGGAGAAGCGGCGGCGAGCCAGGGCTGAGGAGGCGAGGTCCCCTCTCGGCCACGCCTCGGACTGCGGGCAAAAGGCTGCGGCCCGCCCCGTCAGAAGGGGCAGACTGCCGGCCCGCAGTTCTCCCGGGGCTGGCTGGTGCTCCCGGGGTGGGCGGTGCACACAGATCTGCCAGTGTACCCTGGAGCCGACGGTGCACCCGGGGTCGGTGGGTGCTGCCGGGGGCTAGAGGGTATTCCCGGATCAGACGATGCTCCCGCAACCGGCGGGCGCTACCGGGGCTAGCGACTGTTCCCCAGGTCGACGAGTGATCCTGGGGTAAGCGGCCGCTCCCCAAGACCGGCTCTCACGCCCCGCCGCCGGGATAGGCGGCTCCGGGAGGCACTAGGAGACACCGCGGTTACCTGAAGCGGGGCGAGTCCTTCAGACACTCTTCGAAATCCACCGTCATCTTCATCTTGCCTCCGCCTGGCCTCACAGGCAGCGCCGGAGGATCCGAGGGAGCTGCGGGACCGGAGTAGCAGTGGCACCGGGGATGCGGGCGGCGTCGGCGGGCGCTCGGCTGCCTCTAGGGCTGCGCGGAGCTGCGGAGGGCGCTGCGCTCCCTGGGCATAGCAGCCGCGAAGACTGCAACGGCTCGGCAGGCCCTGGCCGCCTCTTCCTCCGCCCCAGCTGAGCGCCTGCCGGGGAAAACGCCCCGGAGTGACAGCCGCGGCCAGCCAGCCACCGAGCCGCGGCCCCGGGAGGGGCTTCCGGCAGCACCGCCCGCGGGAGGTGCACGGCCACTGCGACAGCCAACCGTGGTGCAACGGCGTCGTTAGGCGGGATGCACAGGTTGCTAGGAGGCCGACCACGCAGGCGCCCTGGGAAGGAAGGAAGTCACGTGGCCTGCCTCGCTCCCTCCACCCCTCGCTCCGCCCTCGGGTCTAAAAGGAAGAAGTACTCTTTAAAGCAGCTTTGGCAACAGTCTGTAGAGGTCTGGGAGCAGGAATTATAACAAGGAAGAGAGTAGACTAAGCCTTTCAGTTTAGAGAAACTGACAGCAGGAGATGCGTGAGGGCACCTTTGATAACCTATTGCTTATTGGTTCCACTGCTTAATAATTTGGAAATTGTTCCTACATACATCTTTTCATATAATCAGAAATCATTTCCTGAAAGAAAGTAAAAATGGCTAAATTATATAAAAATTACCTTTAAAAGTATGGGAGTATTCGTAAAAAATGCATAGGTGGAATGTTTTAACCCAGTGGCTGTGAAACCTGGAGACAAACTTCTAGGTTTATCTTCTAGACCTGATCTGATAGAACCAATAATTTACATTACTGTCTTCTTTACAGGTTAATCAAAGGTCAGGCCTCGGCCAGCTCACATTTCCTATCGAAAGTCTATATAACCTTTGACCATTTGCCTGTGTTAGAGAGTTACCACATGCTATTTTTCGTAACCTCCAGCTATACCTTGATCTCTTCTGCGCATGTAGAAAGTACCAGGGTAATGCTAAAACACATAATACACAAACATTGTGTGTTTCTACTTTCGTTAGAAACTTTTCATTATTTTAATTGAATTTTACGTGTCTATGATGGACATAGGTCCTCTTGATAGCTACTAAGTATATACTGTTAAATGCTCAGTGTCCTCAAATGTATCAACTGGTCAGGCTAATCTTCTCAAGGATTGTAATTTTACCAAGAGAATTAGCAAGTTATACTACATTGAATTGCATTGATGATTTGTGATAACTAATCAGCATATACAACAATTTATTGTGTCAATGTTCCTCATTCTGTTGCAAGACCCTTAAAAGTGGTACTTGGGGGGGGGGTCAAATAAAAATTCAACTGCAGGAGTGTATCTTAATATGAGGCCAGTGTAAGCTACATAGTGACATCCTGTCTCAAAAACCACAGACATAGTAGCAAAAGCCCTGTGCTACTGGCACAAAACCAGACAGGGAGAGCACAGAGAATCAATGAAAAGCACACATCTACTCCACCAAAGCTTTGGCAGAGATGTCCAAACTCAGGAAGACACCTAGCATCTACCGCTATACCCCAGGCAATTGGACCACAGATGAGCACAGACACATGCATATACCACAAGCCTACCCCTCCCCCCAAAAAAGCTTATACACAGCATTTTTTTTATTTAAAAATATTTTTAAAAATCTATGTAAAGAGACAGTCTATACAATGGGAGAATAGTATCATTATCTGTAACAAGAAAGGGGGGGGGAGCATCCAGGGTCAGTGTACTGTCTCAGAGGGAAAAGGCTTAGTCCTGGATTCCATAGTGGAAAGAAAGCACCAACAATAGAGGTTATGCTCTGACCTCCAGACATGCAGTGACTCATTCACTCACACACTAACTTTTACTTATTTTTTAGTGTATGTGTGTTCGTCTATATAAATATATGCACCTGTGTTCTGGTATCCATAATGGCCAGATGAGAGTCCAATCCCCTGAACTGAAGTTACAAGCAGTTGTGATGTACTTGATGCAGGTGCTGGGAACTGAACTCCGGTCCTCTGAAAGAGCAAGTGCTCTTAAGCATTGAGCTATCACTACAGCCCCAACACAGACACACACACACACACACACACACACTATAAAAAAAGAAATGCAAATTTTAACTAACGGAAAAAACCTCCAAAAGTTAAATACTAAAAAGAAAAAAAAATCTACTAACAAATGAGATAATGAGTAGAATAGACAGTTCTCAAAAAATAGATAAATAAATAAAAATCTCAAAGTGTTCAGTGCCCTTAGTCATCAGCAAAATGCAAATTAAAACAACACTGAGATTGTATTTCACCAGAGTCAGAATGACTATCAGGAAAACCAACCACGAGAAATGCTTCATGTAGCACTGGTAAGAATGGAAACTTGAAGTCAGCATAGAAATCAGTATAGAGGCACCTCAAGTCCTCAGTTAGAACTCTCATATGGTCACCTTATGATATGAACCATTCTAAGTCAGCATATCACAGAGGTACTTGCACACCCATGGTTATTGAGGCATGGTTTAGTATAACTAAGAAGATGAAGCTACCCTTGAGGTCTAACAACAGATGAATAGATACCATGATATTTGACGGTAAATGGATTGACCTTGAGGTCCTCAGATTTAAAAGTGAAGTTAGACTTGTACCCATTGCCTTACACAATAACTAATTCCAAAGGGACCACAGACCTCAATGCAAGAGCTGAAACTCTTAGAAGAAAATACAAGCAGTGCCCTACATGAGAAGGGTGAAGACAGGAGGCTCTGGATAGGACACCATTTGCCCAGGAATTGGTGCCAACAGTTAACAAGTGGGACTTCAAAAAACCCAAAAGGCTCCGGCACAGCTAAAGAAACAACCAAGAGGAAACCCACAGAATAGGAGTGAATCATTGCCTCCTGTCAGCTAAACGTCCAGTAGAGGCTTAATATCTTTAATATATGAAGAACTCAGAAAATAAAGAGTTAAGAAAACAAACAACCCAATTTAAAAAGTAGACCGTGGAACCGAACAGAGAAGAAATAAAAATGGCTAAGAAATATCTTGGAAAAAAAAATGCTCATCATCCATAGCAATTAGGAAAACGCAAATCAAAACAACTTTGAGGTTTTAGAGTGGCTAAGGTCAACAAACCAACAAATGTAGGGAAGGATGTGGAGAAAGGAGAACTCTAGCTCACTGTTGGGGAGGTTGCAAACCTATGCAAGGCACTCTGGAAGTCTGTGTGGAGAATTTTCCAAAAGCTAAAAATAAATCTGCCATATGCCCAACTATAACATCCTTGGCTTATCCCAAAGGACTAGACATCCTACTCCACAGATACTTGCTCAGGGATATGGAAATGAAATAATCTAGATTCATAAAGATAAATATAATATTTTCTCTCATAGGCAGACTCTACATTCAGATTTCTATGTTCATGTAGCTGTCCCTGGATACTGTATATAAGGAGCACTGTTAAGATATTACAGGATGGCTTCTCCATAATAAGAGGAAAAGGTTTTTATGGTAGATAAGAGAGGAAAAGAATATCCAGAGGGATCTGGAAGAGTTCAGAGAAAGAAAAAGAACCAGACTGGATAGTTATCTGTAAGAGAAAGTAGAATTGGAGAGAGGGGTGGGGGAGAAAGGAGGGGGAAAGTTCGGGATATCTGGGAGGAAGGGAGCCTGTGAACTGAAGCAAGCCTGGGTAGTTTAGGATCGATGCAGAAGTGAGAGGGACCCGGATGCCAATGTGAATGGTTGAACGCATAATAAATATTTGTGACTAGAAACCGTAGGAGCCTGGAGGCTATGGTAGACTTTGATATGCTGATAGCCATCAGGGGTAAGTCAATGGAGAGCTATGTGTCCCTTCTTGCCAGAGGTGAGGTGAGGGAGATGACTCCTTTTGGTGGACAGATGACAGCCCATTTCACAAGTCCCTAGGCAGTGTTATCTATAACCACCTGAAATCCTTCTCTGGTCCATCAGGGGCTGAGTCAAGACTGTCCTTTCTTGACATAGGCACTTCTTGAAACCTAACAGGTGTATGGAGAACCTGAAAGGAGAAAGCGGGAGGAAGAGGCCTAAAGAGAGGGTAAAGGGAGTACAAGAGAAGGTAATGGATATACACGCATCCTGCTTGCTTTTTGTCAACGCGACACGAGATGACGTCATTTGGAAAGGACAGTCAGTCAAGGAGTTGCCTCCTTCAGACTGGTCTCTGGGGGAGTCTGTGGGGCATTTTCTTGACTAATGATTGATGCGGGAGTGTCCAGCCCCTGTGGTTGTGCAACCCGTAGGTAAGTGATTCTGGGCCATAGAAGAAAACAAGCTGGTAAGACAAGGTTCTCTATTCTCTCTGCTCCAGTTCCTGCCTCCAGGTTCCTGCCTTGGTTTCCCTTACTAATAGGTTGTAATCTGTAAGCCACATAAATCCGTTCCTCCCTAAGCTGCGGTGTTTTCTCACAGCAACAAAGCAAACTACGCGGAAATTGGTTCCAGAGAATGGGTTCTTCCTGGAGCAGCCACGGCCATGATGTTTTGCTGAGGACTGTGGGAGTGTATGGAACTTTGGGCTGGAAAAGTCATTAGTGCTCAGAGCTGAATGGGCCACGCTGTGGGACCTTAGAAGATTCGGTGCTGAGAGAAAGGCAGATGATGGGAGCTGGGTCTGTGAAGCCTCAAAGGGAAACAAAGACTTTAGTTAGGACTGTTTATGTGATACATCCTAAGAATCTGTGGTTTCTGGGCAGCTGAGCCTGAAGAATTAGCTGTGGTTAACAAGAGATCAGTACCACCATAGCAAAACTTCGCTTTATTGCAGTGGTTCTCAACCTGTGGGTTATGACCCCTTTGGGGGATCAAACGAGCCTTTATAAGTGTTTGCCTAAAAACACCATGATAGTTACGTGACGATTCATAACAGTAGCAAAATTACAGTTATGAAGTAGCAATAAAAATAATGTTGTGGTTGGGGATCGCCACAACGTGAGGAACTGCATTAAAGGCGCAAAGCATTGGGAAGGTTGGAAACTAGTGCTTTAATACATGGTGGTTAGGTTGGACTGAAGAATCAGCTGTGGTTAATAAGGAACCAGCATCACTGAAGCAAAAATCTTCGGGGAAGTATTTCCTCAGGGTCAGCATCTAGAAGTTATGCAGAGGAGGCCAGGTGGAGGGTAAGGCAGTATCTCATACTGGCAGCCAAACTTGGTAATGTGTAAGAGTCTCCTATGTGGTGCTCATTTGGGCTCCTCTCCTCCTAGATACCTGCGGTAGATCTTAGAATAGAAGAAATTCAATAATTTTCATCTCATAATAATGGAAAGTGGGGGCTCCTATATATGAAAATTACATTCCAGGTGACTCAGGCCAGGCACAAACTCCATGATGCTGGACTCTTAACTGCACACTGCCCACCCATACCTTGAAAATTTGCTTGTGCAGTATCAAAGATGAGTGTATAGTTAGCAGTACTACACTGGCCTAGTATGCACCAGGCCCCAGATAAGATGTTCATTGCCACCAACAATAAAACCACACGGTTCAAATGTCACCTCTTTGGGAGTCTTTTTTTCTTCCCTTTCTGACACAGTTAAAGTTACTCACCAGGCCCAATCTGTACTATATCAAAATATAAATTAATGGATATGGTGGTGCATGATTGTAACCCAAGCACATAGAAGCCTGAGGCAGGAGGATGGTGAGTTTGAGGCCAACCTGGGCTGCATAGACAGTTTCAGGAGAGTCTGGCTACATAGAGAGATCCTAGATAGCCTGGGTTATATTATGGGATTCTAACTCAAAAAAATCAATATAATAATAACAACAACAATCACAAAATTATGTGAATGGTCAAACATTAAACCTTCCCCACACTTATTCTAGAGTTCTCAGTCGTTCTCCCTCCCAACCCTCTAGAACCATGAACACTTGTGGCCTTTCTTTCCCAGAATGCCCTGGGTTTCGAAACTCTGGGGGTCCTTTTGCCTATGCGCCGGGTTGAGCAGAGGTTGCTTAGTGTCCCTTCCCTGGTGTGTTCCTGGCGTGGAATGTGTGGTCAGCAAGAGTCAGACACTTCATAACTTACAGTTTACATGCCATCTTCATGCAAGAATCGCTCGTCTGAGGCTGTGGTCATTTAAACATATCACCATCTTGCTTTTCTCGTTGCTGTCACCCTCCAATTCCCTCAGACCTCATTGCCTCTGTTTATCTGATTGCATTGTGATTTATCTAAAGAAAATGGGTTATGGTGGAGGTGTTTTGTGGTCAGATACTGGCACTGGGAAACACAAGACTCCAGGACCTCTGGGAACTGTTCTTCCTCTCGTAGGATCTCTTTCTCTCTCTCTCTCTCTCTCTCATGTGTGTGTATGTGTGTGTGTGTGTGTGTGTGTGTGTGTGTGTGCATTCATGTGCACCACATGTGTACCTGGAAGCCAGAAAAGAGCATCAGATCTCTGGAACTGGAGTAGCAGATGGCCGGGCTCCTATGTGGGTGCCTGGAACAGAATATTGGTCCTTTACAAGAGCATCAGGTGTCCGTCAACCACTGAACCACGTCTCTAGGACCTTCTTTTCCTTCTTTATGGGCCTAGTACCTACCTTGATCTTCTATTTTCCACGACACATCATCAATACTGGAGTCTCTGCAGACACCAGGACTCAGACAGGTAGCCAGCAGGTAATGCAAATGAGTGGTGTTTGCTTCACATAAACAGTTCAGAGTGGAGGAAGCTCAAGTTTGCAGAAAGCACATTCCCTGTGTAAGGTCAGCTCTGGTCAGTGTTTAATACACCAGACCTTCAGATTTCTAATCTGAATCTTTAAATAGCTAGATTTTAATATAAAAACTCCCATTTTCAAATGTTGACAGCACCTTTAAACTATCGCAATGCATGGGCCATAAAAAGAAGTCTCAGGGTCACTTAGCAACTCCTAGGGGTTTGAGTTCCTGATAGGGGTCTCAACCCTTGCTCCCGGAGCTGTTCAGCACTTCAGTCTGCTACTGGATCCCTGGCAAACAGAGAGAGGGTGGGATCACTTAAATGTAATAAATCCCTTGTACAGGGGTGGGGTTTAGGGCTGCGGGACAGCTGAGTAGTTAACAGGGCAATTTCTCTGTTGACAGCTGTGTCTTATAAAACAGTAAGCACTCATGTTCAAGACTTGGGCCCCTGACTCACAATCCTCCTACCACCTCAGCTCTGACCATCAGCACATATCTCTGCTGTATTTTATTCTATAACATCCCTGGGCATGTTTTCTGGTTCGACTTTATCTTAAGCTCTGGGGATTTTGTTAAAGAATTATTTTTATAGCCGGGCAGTGGTGGCACATGCCTTTAATCCCAGCATTTGGGAGGCAGAGGCAGGTGGGTTTCTGAGTTCGAAGCCAGCCTGGTCTACAGAGTGAGTTCCAGGACAGCCAGGGCTACACAGAGAAACCCTGTCTCGAAAAACCAAAAATAAATAAAGAAAAGAAAAGCAAAAGAATTATTTTTATTACTTTAAATTATGTGTAGGTATGTGTGCCTGCACATGGGTAAGTGCCCATGAGTCCAGTTGCCTACGGGCCCAGGGCAATCAAATCAACTGGAGCTGGAGTGACAGACGGTGGTGAGCCACCTGGTGTGGGGGCTGGGAACTGAGCGCTGATCCTCTGAAAGAGCCTCGAATGCTTCATTGACTGTTGAGCCATCTCTCCAGCCCCAAGTTCTAGGTTTTCTGAATGAAAGAAACAGTTTCTTCTCCAAGAGTTTTCAGGCCTTGGTGAGTTCTGTGCCAAGAGCAGACATGAGGCTACTGAGACACTGACACTGAATTCTCCTTTGGAAGGGAATGCGGGTTCTCATGTCTCTGCAGATGTAAGGAATCCTGCAAAAGTAAGAGAGAACAGAGAAAGGACAAGGAAGGTCCCTCAAGGACTTCTAGTCACCGGAACTACGTGACTAAAGCACAGGAGCAGGGGATGCTCATGGTCTTCAGGAACTATAAATAGAGCTCTCGCCTTTGGGAAAGAAGAAAGGCGGCTGGAGAGGAAAGCAGGAGCCCAGTTAGGAAAGGTCTTGTCTCTGGGTAAGTGTGCCTGAAGGTGGAAAGCCGCTGAGGGGACAAGGAGTGACGTAGTCTGACCCCTAGCTTACAGGGAAGTGGGCTGAAGGGACAGAGATGAAAATGTAAGCAATTTTGAGGTTTTTCAGCCAATAACAGTTACAATGAGGAGCCATTTGGGAGAGACAATCAAAGAGGTCTAATGGACAGCTGAGTTCAGGAGAGGAGGCCAGAAGAGAGCTCTGGGTTTCTGGTTTGATGGAGTAGGTGGGAGATGGTTTGAAGGAAGAGGAGGTCTGTCTGTCCCCATGTATGTACTTCAGGCAAGCCTTAGATATTCCCACGTCAAGCCTTACTAAAGCATTCCACGCAGAGACTCATCTTCTGTGGCTCAAGTTCTTCATTCCAGTCTGTGTCTCTCCCACTCCACCTCCATCCCTACCCCACAGCGCTCGTTTCCATCCCCCAGGCGTCTGGTGTCCCCTCTAGATTTGTTTTTCTACACTCTGCCTCATTTTCCTGGGTCATTTCCCACACCCAGCTCTGCATCAAACCATTTTCTTTCAGCTTTCCCCATTTCTAGTCAGAGAAAACAAAACTCTGTGTGTGTGTGTGTGTGTTTGTGTTTTCGAGCGTGAGCACACACACACCAGGCAGCTCTCTACCACTGAGCTGTACACCTCAACTATTTACACAGTTGCTTTGACTGTATTTAAGAGTGGATAGACAGGGCAGCTAGGTTGTGGGAGGTGTGGCTTTCACCATTAGGAACAGGATGCTGGGTGCTCTGGCTATCTCTGGTCTGTGGCTAGATCGGGATATACTGGGAAAGTGGCTGTTCTCAAAACTTGTCATTCTCCTTAAACCTCCTGTCAACTATGGCTCATTCCTCTTGTGGTCTGTAGAGATCTGTGACTTGTCATTGGGAGCATTCTGCGGTCCCCCGGCTCATGTGACTATTTCCATTCCCGTCTTAGTCTTCCGTCCTTGTAGCCCAGCTGTCTAGGAGGAAAGGACACATCTTCCTGCCACTCCCAACTCAGAACACCACACCCCCATTCTCCTCTGAGAATAGCTGTCAGCTCTGCCCTCTTGTCCTTCCTTCATCTCCCAATCTGCCTTCAACTGGCCATTTTTATGTCAAGACGGGAGAAACTAACTCATACATCTATATCAGAAGGAGTTTGTTTCATTCTGAGTTACCCCAAAACAAAGGGTCTATGGAAGGTGGGGTATAATCCAGAACAGGGAAGGCAGGCTCTCAGTGGACCCTGAGCAGGATTGGGAAACAAGGCTTGCAAAGCCAGCCTGGGTGCTCCTTCCCGTCTGCCTTTCCCACACTGATGCTTGCTTCATCTGCACACACAGGCAGGTGGAGTGCATCTGATTTTGCAGGAGCCAGTTCCCACAATTACCCAACCAACCAGAGGAAACAGGTTTATCTCTTGGCCTAAATTCTGAATTTCTCTGGGGGAAGTATTAGCCATCAATTTAGTCAAGGCTAGGTGTGGTGGCACATGCCAGTAATTCCAGTACTGAGAGGTCTGAGGCAAGAAGGTTGAAAATTCAAGACTAACTGGGCTATATAGGGAATTCAAACCAGCCTGAGCTCCATAATGAGACTGTCTCAAAAATACTGGGGGCTGGAGATGCACCTTAATGGTAGAAGACTTATCTGGTGTCTTGGTTGGTTGTGTTGTTGCTGTTGTTGTCTGCTTTGTCAACTTGACACAAACTAGAGTCATCTGGAAAAAGGAACCTCAATTAAGACAATAACTCCATCCAAGTGGTGGTGCACACTTTTAATCTCAGCACATGGGAGGCAGAGTCAGATGGATCTGAGTTTGAAGACAGCCTGGTCTACAGAGTGAGTTGTAGGACAGCCAGGGCCACAGAGAAACCCTGTCTGGATAAAACCAAAAGGAAAGAAAAGGAGGGAAGGAGAGAAGGAGGGAGGGAAGGAAGGAAGGAAGGAAGGAAGGAAGGAAGGAAGGAAACAGAAGGGAGGGAGGAAGGGAGAAAATACCTCCATCAGACTGCCTGTGGACAAGTCTGTGAGATGTTTTCTTGGTTGATATGGTGACCCAGCCCACTGTGGGAGGTGCCAAGCTTGGGTGGGTGGCCCTGGGGGTACCTAAGACAGCAAACCAAGCAAGCCAAAGGGAGCAAACCAGTAAGCAATATTCCACCATGGCCTCTGCTTTAGTTTCTGCCTCCAAGTTCCTTCCTTGACTTCAATCAATGGATTGTGACTTGGGATACACATCTCAAATAAACCCTTTACTTCCCCCAGTAACTAATAAGATTTGAATATGTATGCTTCACATGCTCTAGACTTGTAGATGCAGTCTTTACATTCTTTTGACTTTGAGCTCTCTGAATCTTGCCAGCTCTTGGGTTTCACTACTAGGGACATAGTAAACATTGAAAGAATTGAATAATTACATGTAGTCCTCCCCAGAGTGATATCCTCCTCATCCAAATCCCTGTCATTTAGTCATGGACATGTATGTGTTTACCCACCAGATTATGAGTTCAGCTAATGAGGCCAGTCTGCCAGGAAGAGAGAGAAAATTAAATAAGATACAAGAAACAATGTGTTATTCATCTGCCGCGCATAACTGTATACCAGAACCGTCTGCATTGTTTACTGGAACCACTGTTCCTTTGTCTTAATTCAGATGCGAGAGCCTGACCTACTGGATCAGGGTTTCCAGGGCTAGGGTTTGGGCACAGGTCTCAATGTAAACTGTGATAAACAGCCTTCAAGCTGAAACCCAAGGGCTGGCTAGGGGTCCATCTAGGACCTGGTTGATGCCCAAACCATAGTAGGTGCTCACTAACTACAGGTAGAGTTAGAGCTGAAAGAAATATCCAGTGTTTAAGATATGGAAGCCAAGAGACTAGGGTAGGAAACAGGCTTAGGGTAGTGGATCTCAGACTGAACACCGACCAACCATGGATCTCTTATGGGATCCATGATTAGCAAACATGACTGTTCCTACTTCCGCTCAAAACACCTTCCTGCTAGTACACTGGAAGGAAATTCCCTCTCTGCTCACCTGTGACTCTACAGCTCCGAGGCACCCAGGCTCCAAGAATTTGCTCCCCAGTTTCCTCCTTTATTTGCTCTTGTGACACTGGAAACAGTTCACTTCCTCAGCTCTTGATCTAGCTATCATCAGCTTGCACTCTGGGTGTTCTCCTGGAAGTCTTCCTCACACATGACTGCCCCCATTCAACTGGCCTTCAGATCCTGGTGACTTTTTCCCGTGGTCCAACTCCGGGTTTGTACCTGCATTCCAACTTCAGGAGCCTTGAAGTTCACAGCTTCATTATTTCTTATTTGGATTGTTTCATTGCCCTGCCCCAGATAGCATCTTAGTTGGTTTGAGTGCCGGTCTCACACACTCCAACTTAGCCTTTCTGCAAGTTAACCAGGTCACCTCACTTCAAAGCTCACCATGGGATCACCCCACTGTTTCCTAGCAGGGCACACAGCAATTGTCTCTGACCTGTCTCACTTCAATTCACCAGACTTCCATTCTTGTATGGCCAAGTCCAACCAAATAGACCTCACACCCTTGTGGCCATGGCTCACAGACTTAGGAAACAACCAAAGCAAAGACTGAGTGATTTAAACAGGAAGGGAACGACCTAGAATACTGGTAGGAATCCATAGAGGCATTACAGTAGACAGAAACTAGCAACAACACAAGTCCTCATCCACAGACAAGGAGATGTACAAATTGTGGTACATCTATACAGTGGAATACTATGCAGCCACTAAATGGGATAAATAAGATTGATGAATTATAAACTAAGTTGGGCTGTGGTAGAATATGCCTTTATTCCCAGAATCTGGAGGTAGAGGCTAGTGGATCTCTATGAGTTCAAGGCCAGTTTGGTTTCAAAGCTAGCTCCAGGACATCCAAAGCTACACAGAGAAAACTTGTCTCAAAATATGAAAAACAAAACAAACGTTATGCTGAATTAAATAAGTCATTTGCAACAGTATATACTTTAGGCATCTGTTTCTATGAAGCTCTAAAAAACACCAAACTAATCTATAGCAACTGAAAATATATCAGAGGTTGTCTAGACAGAGAGTGGAGAGAGACTGACGGGTACAAGACAATTTTTACATAATGGGATGCTCTATATCTTGGCTGTGGTGGTAAATATGTAAGTGTGGATATTTGTCAGGACTCATCCGACTGTGCACATCAAATAGATACATCTTAACTTATATGAACCTGTTGTGGAGAGCCCTGGGGCTTTTTGTATTCTAATTCTGCCCTCCTGGGAGGGGCTTCAGACAAGGAGTGAGTTACACCTGTGACTTCTTGTGAACCAATTCCCTAATGAATAAAGGAGCCAATCACTGGGCACGGAGGAGAGACTTCTGGGTTGGAGAGGAGAAGAGAGGTGGAGAAGAGAGGGGGTGCTTTTTAGAACGGGGACAGCATGTAAGTAAGATGTAGCTACTAGAGTCTCCTGGTATGGCGGATTCGACACCAGAGGAAGCCGACTTTGATAAGGTTTACAAGATTAGGTTTTCATTGTTGAGCCCAGAGAATGAGTTACCACTGTTTCTGAGCTAAGTTTGTCTTGCATTTTCCTTCATGCGGTGGCTCGTCTGGGTTCCAGAGAGAAAGGTACAGCGGCAAAGTGTGGGTTTGCCTGATGTGCACCACAGAGGCCGTGGGGGTATTGAAGCTTGGAGCTGGAGTGGTAGCTACCCACCAGTGGGAACCTAGTGAGCTGGGTGGAGAGATCGTGGAGTCAGAGCTCCATGAGATAAAAGCAGGTTGGCCATTGCCCGCCAGTGCATGGCTGGCCAGCCCAGGGGATGAGAGGACCAGGGAACAGCACGGGGACATGCTGTATATTCCATCTTTTTAAATATTTCCCGCAACATGAACCACGTAATTCATGCAAATGTTTAAAACTTTATGAATGGCCATTAGAGTGTAGAGATCTGGGTTTGCGTTACACAGAGGTAGTGACAGGCCTGTAACTACAGATCAGAACTATTCCACAGAGGGTGCTGTGCCTCTGCCGCTCCAGATGCCCTCACCCACCTAGCACTGTCACAGCTCCAGAAACAATATGCAGCTCCCGTGGCTGCCACTCCTGTCCTAGTGCACTATGCAGCTGCTCTTGTCTATGGCTCAAGTACATGTCTAGGGAAAGTGCTTCACCCTGTGTCTGAGGAGGATGGGAGGGAAAATGACAGCCATTTTCTGGCTTTGGTAGTGTCAAGGCAAATGTGCGGTGTGACCTGAAAACCTCCTTTGATATTCAGGGCATTCAAAGGATGTTTGCTGGCTGGCAGTTGAAGATGGGTGGCTTCAACAACAGAAATTGTGGCCTCATAATTCTGCAGGACAGAAGTTTAAAATCAAGGTTTTGTAACCTTGGTTTCTTCTGAGCCTCTCCCTTTGGCTTGCAATGGCCTCCTTGCTGCTGGATCCTCAAGCAGTCTTTCCTGTATGCTTGCCTCTATGGCATGGCCCTTCTTCCTCTTACAAGGACACCAGTCATTTTGGATTAGGACGCCACCCTACAATCTTGTTCAGCCCATATTCCTTCTTTAAAAGCTGGCCTCTGGCCTGCAGGGTAGACATCGTCGGTAAAGAGTGACTGCCTGGCATGTGAAGGCCTTAGGCTTGTTTCTAGTACTCCCAGCATAGGTCTGCAGCAGGGAGCCTACTATTCATTGTCAATTCACTTCAGTGCCTTCTCCAAGAGACTGTCATTCTGGGTTTGGGCCTCTGACATGCCCTTCTAATGTCCCTGTGTGAGCTTTGACCATGATGCTGACTGCACTGTCTGCCTTGACTGTAAATTCAAGGGCAGAATCTGACACTTGTCTGAGTACCCTGTGTGTAGACAGGGCCTGGTTGCAAGATGTGCCATATATGGAACATATATTAGGATTTCTTGCCACTCCTTTTATCAAGAAATGATAATTGTCTTGAACAGTGATTCTCGACCTGTAGGTATCAACCCGTTTGGGGGTCAAATGACCCTTCACAGGGGTTACACATCAGATATCCTATATATCAGATGATTATGCTATGATTCATTTTGTTTTGTTTTGGCTTAGTTTTTTTTTTTCATCTTCCTTATTAGCTTTATTTATTTTATGTCTATGAGTACACTGTCCATCTTTTCAGACATCTCTCCAGAAGAGATCCCATTCCAGATGGTTGTGAGCCACCATGTAGTTGCTGGGAATTGAACTCAGGACTTCTGGAAAAGAAGTCAGTGCTCTTAAATTAACCACTGAGCCATCTCTCCAGCCCCTTGGCTTAGTTTTTTTCAAGGCAGGGTTTTCTGTGTAGCTCTGGCTGTCTTGGAACTCTGTAGTCTAGGCTGGCCTGGAACTCACAAAGATCCATCTGCCTCTGCCTCTGCCTCCCATGTGCTAGGATTAAAGGTGTATGCCACCACTGCCCGATGAACTGTATTAAAGGGTCGCAGCATCAGGAGGGTTGATAACCATTGGTCTAGAGGTTCCCACATGTACTGTGTTGTTTCAGGCTTATGGCCCCTGCTTGCTATTCCCTGTGTGTGTGTGTGTGTGTGTGTGTGTGTGTGTGTGTGTGTGTTATATAGGACTAATGTAGTGTGCATTCCTTGTACTCACCACCTAGCTTGTGCAATAGAACCTTTCCAACTGTTGAGCTTCACCATGACTTTCTCCCTAACCCTTTCTCCTTGCCAAGCCCACAACACTAACTACTGTCTTGAACTAACTGTCTCCTATTCATCATCTTCTTTTTTCTTCCCTTGACTTTCAAAAATTACATTCTATTTATTAGGGGTGGGGGGAGTCATGCCATGGTTTGCACCTGCAGAAGTCAGAGGGCAGGTTGTGGAAGGCAGTCCTTTCCTGCCACCATGTTCATGTTGGTCATCAAGCGTGGTGACAAGCACCTTCTTCTGCTGAGCCTTTTGGTTGCAGTGATTCAGATGAGAATGGCCCCATAGGCTCATAGGCTTGAACATCTGGTCTCCAGTTGGTGGAACTGTTTGGAAAGGATTAGGAGGTGTGGCCTTATAGGAAGAATTGTGTCACTAGGGTCTAGCTTTGAGGTTTCAAAAGCCCGTGCCAGTCCCAGTGTCTCTATTTGTTTCATGCTTGTAGATCAAGATGTGAGCTCCCAGCTTCTAATCCAACACTATGCCTGCCTGCCTGCCTGCATGCAGCCTGTTGCCTGTTACCTACCTGCCTACTTGCCTGCCTGCCTACCATGCTCCCTGCCATGATGTTTGTGGACACACCCTCTGATACTGTAAGCCCAAATAAACTCTTTTATAAGTTTCTTTGGTCATAGTGTCTCATCACAGTAATAGAAAAGTTAACTAAGAGCCCGGTGGTGCACGCCTTTAATCCCAGCACTTGGGAGGCAGAGGTTGGTGGGTTTCTGAGTTCGAGGCCAGCCTGGTCTACAGAGTGACTTCCAGGACAGCCAGGGTTTCATAGAGAAACCCTGTCTCAGAAAAGAAAAGAAAAGAAAAGAAAAGAAAAGAAAAGAAAAGAAAAGAAAAAAGAAAAGTTAACTAAGAAGCCTTTTCCTTTTCTTTCTTTTCTTCTCCTTTACCCTGCTGCTTTTCCACCCTCTCCTCACTTACCCCCCTCCCCCAGCTCCACTAAGCTACATCTCCAGCCCTTGTTTTTACTTTTATGTGTGCATCAAAGATATCTATGAATCCTTTGTTTCTGCTCATTTCTTCATTTTGTATGAGGGACACAGGGCTTCATGATTCTCCTATAACTTTTTGCTCTGTAGTCAAATCATGTTGGTGAGATTCACTCATTGATGATTTCTTCATATTCCTTTCTGCTACTAGTTGATTATATTTCAGTTTTAGTTTCCTTTTCAGAAACCATCCTGCTGCCATCATTCTGGTCCCTGCCTCCTCTGCATATTTGCAAGAGTCTCTCCAGGTTACAACCTTAGGAGCAGAAATGCTAAGCCAAAGGCAACTTGTCTGCCGAGTGGTCAACAAATGTGCACTTAGATCACCCTTTGTGAGTTCACATCACACACATGCCCACTAATGTTCAGTGCTGTCAGACGTTTTGATCCTTGTCAATCTGACGTATACCAAGCATAGTGCTGAGTTTACATCTTGTAACATTATCACAGATACTGATTTTATAATATATGTTCCTTAAATATCAATGAGGTTGAAAATATTTCCACATGCTTTTTGGTCATTTGTGTTGCTTCTTCTATGAAATAGATGCTTCTGTTTTCAGGTGTGTATGCACCTGTGTGTCTGTGTGAGTGTGTGTGTGTGTGTGAGTGTGTCTGTGTCTGTGTGAGTGTGTGAGTGTGTGTGTGTCTGTGTGAGTGTGTGTGTGTCTGTGTGAGTGTGTGTCTGTGTGTGTGTGAGTGTGTGTCTGTGTGTGTGTCTGTGTGAGTGTGTGTCTGTGTGTGTGTGTCTGTGTGAGTGTGTCTGTGTGAGTGTGTCTGTGTGAGTGTGT
>JADRCH010000065.1:4685249-4784311 GCA_019843965.1 Rhynchomys soricoides | reverse complement strand
TGTGTCTGTGTGAGTGTGTCTGTGTGAGTGTGTCTGTGTGAGTGTGTGTGTGTGTGTGAGTGTGTGTGTGTGTGACATGTATCACATGGAGGCCAGAGGTCAATCTCAGGAGCCATTTACATTTCTTAAAAAAAAAAAAAAAAAAAAAAGGCTGGGCCATCCAATGAGACCTGGGGCTCACAGATAAATTTGGCCAGGTTGCTGGCTTTTGAGCTCCACGGATCCTTCTGTCTCTCCCCTCCCAGCTCTGGGATTACAGATGGATGCAGCCATGTCCTGCTTTTTATGTGACTCCTGGGGACCCAACTCAGGTCCTTAGGCTCAACATTTTCCTGACTAAGCTCTCTGCCCTGTCCCTTTTCTTCTTGCTTGATTGCTTGCCTGCTCCCCCACCCCCACCCCCAGTGTCTTTATGGCTCTCCGGGTGGCCTCAAACTGGCTACATATCTGAGGATGATCTTGAAGTCAAGACACCTCCCCACCCCCTATTGTGTGAGTGCTGGGATTAAAGGCATGTGCCAACCCTACATCCATCCCATTTACCAACCAGCAGGTACCTCTGCCACACATGCTCTTCCTTTTGCAAAAAGGGGCAGGTAATGCAAACCCCCAGATTTCTTTCCAACATGTACAGTAAACAGGTAACGAAGGTCTTGGCTTGGGAAGAGGAGCCTGGTTTCTATGCAGCCCTGAAAGTCTAAGATGCGAGAAGATGCATTATATTCCAGAAGGAAAACTATAGGCAAAACCATTAACCACTGGGAAGACTGTGCAGACAGTGGTTCCTGCTCACAGCTGGTTGTACAAGATCCTAAGGAAAAATATTGGCAATATATGTCATAACTTCAAAATACATGTATATGTATTTTGAGTTCATCCTAAGAAAAAGATATATGAACATATGTGAGTGTATGCTACCATGTTGTTGACAAACATGGAAAGTAGGTACATACTAAACTTCTAATCCAGTGGTTAATCCAGCGTCTCAGGGCCAGGACTAGCATGGTGTTCAGACCACAGGCATGAGGCTTTAGATTCAGCCCAAAGGCAATCATCACAGCATAGTTACAGAGTAGCCTGTGGTGTATTACTACCTCTAGGAAAGAAACGAGAAGAAGCAGAGTCTGTGTTGATGTCCATGGCCCTTGCTGCCACCGAGGGCCAAGCAGATGTCTGTGGTCTGTGCTGCTAACAAAGCTGTGGTGGTATCTGTAGGCCATGCTGCTGTTGCTGGGAGCATGATGATCTGAGTGGCCTGCCACCTGAGGTCATGTTGATGATATTCATGGTCCAGGCTGCCTCCAAGGGCCTTGTCTGGGTCTGTGGTCCCTCTGCAGCTGGGAGCCATGTTTCTGGTCTGTGCTGTGGAAAACAAGAAGGCTGTTTTTGCTGTGATATGGATGTGACCTGGATGCACAGTGAGAGTGTCCTAGTCAGGGTTCCTATTCCTGCACAAACACCATGACCAAGATGCAAGTTGGGGAGGAAAGGGTTTATTCAGCTTACATTTCCATGCTGCTGTTCATCACGAAAGGAAGTCAGGACTAGAACTCAAGCAGGTCAGGAAGCAGGAGCTGATGCTGAGGCCATGGAGGGATGTTTCTTACTGGCTTGCTTCTCCTGGCTTGCTCAGCTTGCTCTCTTATAGAACCCAAGACTACCAGCCCACAGATGGTACCACCCACAAGGGGCCCTCTCCCCTTGATCACTAATTGAGAAAATGCTTTACAGCTGGATCTCATGGAGGCATTTCCTCAAGGGAAACTCCTTTCTCTGTGATAACCCCAGCTTGTGTCAAGTTGACACACAGAACCAACCAGTACAGAGAGGGAGGGACATCGATGGCTTCTGTGAGCCCCTCCTCCTAACCAAACTCCCCACCCCACAAAAAAAGTAACAGCCTAGACAGGAAGCCACCAAAGAGAACTCACAAGAAGTATTCTAGGGATACTGAAGTGGGGCTATCCACAACTGATAACCTCTGGTGCACAAACAGGTTGGGAAGACTCAGCTTTAAGTGGCAGGTGACTGAGTTCCTTCCTTCCTTTTTTCTTTTTCTTTTTATTTTTGCTTTTTTTTTTTTTTTGGAGGAGTCACAAGGATGGGGCCAGGCATGGAAGAACTGGGATTGGGATTCGTGATGTGAAATTCCCAGAGAATCAATAAAAATGTTACGTTAAAAAGAAAAAAAATGAAGAAATGAGAAGGAAATAAATTCAATATTAGGAGTGTTTTTTTTAAAAACTTTATTTTCATTTTATGCATATTGGCATGGTGTTTGCCTGCACATATGTCTGTGTGAGATTGTCAGATCTTGGAGTTACAGACAGTTGTGAGCTGCCATGTGGGCACTGGGAATTGGACCAGGGTCCTCTGAAAGAGCAGTCAGTGCTCTTAACCACCGAGCCATCTCTCCAGCCCCTAGGAGTGATTTTTAAAACTATATTATTTTATGTAATCTTTCGTCTAGGAGGCAGTGTTAAGATTTGTTAAGGATCTTATTATGTAGCCCAAGTTGGCCTCAAATTCATGATCTGCCTGCCTTTTCTTATAGAATGCCAACATTACAAGCATGAGCTACTATGCATGTCTCTCTTTTTTTTTTTTTTGGTTTTTTTGTTTGTTTTTTTGGTTTTTTTTTAGCACATAGATTGCTTTTTATAATAGGAACAAATATTTTCAACTTAAAAAAATTTTAGGACTATTATTCTAATAATTGTGGATCACAGAGTTTTAAATTAATCTCTTTTCATCATTTATATTCTGCATATGTCATGAATTTTAAAATATCAAATAAGGAAGGTCTGATTGTTGAGGGTACTTTCTGTTCTTCTGGAGGACCCAGGTTCAGTTCCCAGCACCCTCAAGGCAGCTCAAAGCTCTTTGTAACACTAATTCCAGGGCACTTGTCTAGGTCAGTTTTCAATTGCTGTGAAGAGACATCATGACCAAGGCAACTCTTATTAAAGAAAATATTTAGTTGAAGGCTTGCTTACAGAGATTTATTCCATTATCATTATGGCAAGGAGCATGACTGCATGCAGGAAGGCACTGGAGCAGTAGCTGGAAGCTACATCCTGATCTGGAGGCAGAGAGAGAGAGAGAGAGAGAGAGAGAGAGAGAGAGAGAGAACGAGAACACGGCATGGGCTTTGAACCCTCAAAGTCCACTCCCAGTGTTAAAGACCTCCCAGTGACACATTTCATCCAACAAGGCCTGTGATGGTTGGAATAAAATTGGCCTCCATAGGCTCATAGATAGTGGCATGATTAGGAGATGTGACCTCACAAACACCAATCCATGATGACACTATTACTGATACTCTGTTTTGCTTGCAGACAGGAATCTAGCATGACTGTCCTTTGAGAGGCTTCACCCAGTAGCTGACTCAGACAGATGGAGATGCTTACAGCCAAACAGTTGATGGAGCTTGGGGACTCTTACAGAAGAACGGGGGAAGGATTGTGGCCTCTAAGAGAATAGGAACTCCACAAGAAGACCAAGAGTCAACTAACCTGGATCCTTGGGGCTGTCAGAGACTGAATCACTAACCAAAGAGCATACATGGGCTAGACCTAGGCGTCCCTATATATATGTAGCCCATGTGCAACTTGATCTTCATGTGGGTCCCAATGAAACAGATCCAGGGCTATCCCAAAAGCTGCTGCCTGTATGTGGGATATGTTATTTTAGCTGGGCTGCCTTGTTTGGCCTCAGTGGGAGAGGATGTGCCTAGCTTCACAGAGACTTGATGTGCCAGGGGCGGGGGGAATACCCAGATGACCCCCACCCACACAGAGAAAAATAGGAGGGTAGGTGGAGGTGACTGTGAGAGGGGCAGTGAGGAGAATTAAAATGAGTAAGTATAATATATATATCATATATGTTTATGTATATATGTGTAAAATAAAAAAACCTATAACACAACCCACTGAATAAACTAAGCATAGCTCACAGGAGTTCACAGAGACTAAAAAACACAATCCAGGAGCCAGCATGAATCTGTACGAGGTCCTCTGCTTATAGGTTCTGGTTGTGTCGCTTGATTTTCTTATGGGACTCCTGCCAGTGGGAACAGTGACTGTCGCTGACTCTTTTGCCGGCTCTTGGGACACTTGTCCTTCTACTAGGATGCCTTGATATGAGTGTTTGTGCGTAGTCTTGTTTATGACTATCTTGTTATATGTTCTTAGATTGTTATTTCTGGGAGGCCTGCTCATTTTGGAAGGGACAGAAGGGGGTGGGAGGAGGGGAAGGAGGGGAAAGTGTAGTCTGGATGCATTGTATGAGAGAAGAATCAATTTGGAAAAAGGAGGTGAGGAGGTGTCCTAGTCAGGGTTTCTAGTCCTGCACAGACACCGTGACCAAGAAGAAAGTTGGGGAGGGAAGGGTTTATTGAGCTTACTCTTCCATGCTGCTGTTCATCACCAAAGGAAGTCAGGACTGGAACTCAAGCAGGTCAGGAAGCAGGAGCTGATGCTGAGGCCATGGAGAAATGCTGCTTACTGGCTTGCTTGCTTCTCCTGGCTTGCTTAGCCTGCTTTCTTATGGAACCCAAGACTACCAGTCCACAGATGGTACCACCCACAAGGGGCCCTCTCCCCTTGATCACTAATTGAGAAAATGTCTTACCGCTGGATCTCATGGAAGCATTTTCTCAACTGAAACTTCCTTCTCTGTGATAACATCAGCTTGTGTCAAGTTGACACACAAAACTAGCTAGTTTTGACAATTGAACCCTTGTCAACTTGACACACAAGCACATCACCAATAAACCTCGACCCTTACTTCCTTATTCATCCCCAAGATCTAAATAACTTTACAAGTCCCACAGTCTTTGCAAATTCTTACATATTAACATTTCAGTCCCTTTTAAACATCCAATCTCTTAAAATTCGAAGTCTTTTAAAAATTCAAAGTCTCTTAACTGTGGGCTCCACTAAAATACCTTCTTTCTTCAAGAGGGAAAAATATCAGGCCACAGTCACAATCAAAAGCAAAATCAAACTCCAACCATCCAATGTCTGGGATCCACTCACAATCTTCTGGATTCCTCCAAGGGCTTGAGTCACTTCTCCAGCTCTGCCCTTTGTAGCACACACCTTGTCTTCTAGACTCCAGATGCCTGTACTCCACTGCTGCTGCTGTTCTTGGAGGTCATCTCATGGTACTGGCATCTCCAAAACACTGATGTCTTCTGCTGCAACTAGGCTTTACCAACACCCTCCCATAGGCTCTCCCCATGGTGCCAAGCCTCACTTCCTTTGCATGACCCCTTCAGTCCTGAGACATCAATTGCAACTGAGGCTGCACCTTCACCAATGGCCTTCCACAGCCTCTCATAGTACCCAGGCCTCAGCCGCTCTTCATGACTCCTTCATGCCTTCAAAACCAGTACCACCTGGGTGACTCTTACACATTACCAAGTCCAGCCACAGTTCAAAGTACAACCCTGGTTATCTCTAGAATGCAGCCTCTGTGCTCTCAGAAAACACTTCTCAGAAGATTTCACCCCAATGATGCTGGTCTCTTCTTAATCACCACTAATTTCCCAACTTCAGCTAACCAGCATCAATAGCCCCAGTAGTGCAATGGTTTTCCTTAAGTAGTTCTGGTATCTTGTTAATCACAGCTGATCCTTCAGCCCCAGCTAACCAAAACCACAGAATCTTCACAGTCAAAATAGCAATGGTCCTGTTAAAAGTCTTTAATCTTCCCTCTGAAGTTTCACAAGCCAGGCCTCCATCTTCTGCACTGTTCTCAACATTATCTTCCAAGCTCCTACACAACATCCCACAGAGCTCTTAACACCAAATGGATCTTCTAGCTCAAAGTTCCAAAGTCCTTCCACAGTGCTCCCCAAAACATGGTCAGGTTGTCACAGGAATACCCCACTTTGCTAGTACCAATTTGTCTTAGTCAGGGTTTCTATTCCTGCACAAACATCATGACCAAGATGCAAGTTGAGGAGGAAAGGGTTTATTGAGCTTACACTTCCACACTGCTGTTCATCAGTAAAGGAAATCAGGACTGGAACTCAAGCAGGTCAGGAAGCAGGAGCTGATGCAGAGGCCATGGAGGAATGCTGCTTACTGGCTTGCTTCTCCTGGCTTGCTCAGCTGGCTTTCTTATACAGCGCAAGAGTACCAGCCCACAGATGGTACCACTCACAAGGGGCCCTCTCCCCTTGATCACTAATTGAGAAAATGCCTTACCGCTGGATCTCATGGAGGCATTTTCTCACCTGAAGCTCCTTTCTCTGTGATAACTCCAGCTTGTGTCAAGTCGACACACAGAACCAGCCAGTACAGGAGGTGTGGCCTGTTGGAGGAAGTGTGTCACGAGGTGGGCTTTGAGGTTTCAGAGCTCAAGCCAGGCCCAGCGTTGCTCTCTCCCTGCTGCCTGCAGATCCAGATCTAGAACTCTTAGCTCCCTCCCTAGCACCATGTCTGCTTGTGCCACCACAATTCCTGCCTCAATGACAGTGGACTAATGGTGTAAACCTCTGGACTGTACGCCAGCCCCTGATTAAATGTTTTTCTTCATGAGAGTTGCGGCGATCATGGGGTCTCTTCACAGCCACAGAAGAGGCCACACCTCCTAATCCTTCTAAATCACCCTTCCTCAGTAACTACGCATTTAAATGAATGAGCCTGTGGGGGGAATTCTTATTCAAACTACCACAGCATTCAATGCTTTCTTCTGGCTCTGAGGGTACCAGACATGCACTCGGTATGCAGACATACATGCATGTAAAACACTCATACACATAAAATTTAAAAAAAAAAAAGTCTTTAAAAAATGTAAAAGGGTTAGGTGTGGTAGAGCAGTCCTTTAATCCCAGCATTCAGGAGGCGAAAGCAGATGGATCTCTACGAGTTCAAGGCCAGCCTGGTCTAGATTGTGAGTTCTAAGACAGCCAGGGCTACATAGAAAGATCCTGTCTCAAACACAAAACAAACAAATAAATAAATTAAAAAAATTTAAAAATCAAAGAATAAAAAGTTTAAGACAGTGATATAGAGAAATCATTAATAGTATACCAAGACATGAGGTTTGTTTCCATCTTTGTTTGGAACAAGGAGAAGACAAAAAGTGCTGTGATTCACCTCAAATGAGGAAAAACCTCCCAGCAGCATGTCTGATGGAAGAGAACACATTTTTGAATTCCAATTCTTCTTCAGATTGCTTGCAATTCTACAGAAGCCCAGCTCTCACACTAAATCTGTGTCCTTGAGCATGTTCATGTAAGACCATGAAGCATCGGCTTTTCACTGACCTCCCGTCCTCACTCGAAGTCTTTCCGCCACCAACGCCTATGTTCTTCGTGAACACCAATGTTCCGCTCCTTGGTGCCAGAGGGGTTTCTCTCCGAGCTCACCCAGCAGCCGGTGCAGGCCACCGGTAAACCCGCATGGTACATCGCAGTGCACGTGGTCCCAGACCAGCTTATGACTTTTAGAGCAACGAACGACCCCTGTGCCCTCTGCAGCCTGTACAGCATCCGCAAGATCGGTGGCGCCCAGAACCGCAGTTACAGCAAGCTGCTGTGGGGCCTGCTGTCCGATCGCCTGCACATCAGCCCAGACCGGGTCTACATCAACTTTTACAGCATGAACGCGGCCAACGTGGGCTTTTTCCACCTTTGCTTGAGTCCTGGCCTAACTTACCTGCACTGTTCTTCTAGTCTTGCCGCATGCAATGTTGTGTTTATCTACCCGTAGCGATGCTCGCCTTTCGGTTGGGAGAAATAAATGGTTTAAAAGCAAAAAAAAAAAAAAAAAAAAAAGACCATGAGGCATCACCATAGGACTTTTGGGTGTTTGTTCTGAGTGGACACCAAATAGATTTCCTTCCTTCCTTCTGTGCTGCTGGGGCTGGCATGCAAGGGTTCGTGTCTTCTGAGGAGATGCTATAGCACCGAGCTGTATCTCCAGTCCTATACCTTATGTTCTTTGTGTCTACTGCTTTGTGTTCAGTGTATGTCAGAAGTGAGGGTGACACTGAAGCCAACCCCACGTGTGAAGCACATACTCTGCTACTGAGCTAGCTAAACTGGCAGTCCCTTGCTTTTACGGTTTTAAAACGAAATTTGGTATTTCCAAATGTCCGAATAATAGCATGGGAGAGGGATGGTTTGCTGCATTGCATATGTTCCTGACACTTAATTGTACACATAGAACAGGATATAATGACGGGTAAGCACCCCCCTCCCCCAAGACTGCTAAAGATCCCAGCAGGGCTCAAGCCTTAGACCTGCCTTTCTTCCCTCAGCTGCCAGAGGCCACCACCACAGTCAGTGTGGATGCTTCCAAATATCATCCTTCCGTTGCCTTTGGAGCCTTAGGCTGCTTGTGCATATGAGCAAACAGAAGTAACCTATTTTTTCTTCATGCGAAGAACTAGCTTCTACTAAATAAAACCAAGCTGTTAACTTTCTAGGCTAAACTTTAAAATATGTTATTTCTTTTCTTTATCAACAATAAAAATAAAGTCAAAGAGAAGATTGGACTTGGTCTACCTAAACCCCCTGCCTACAATAACTAGAAAATGCCTCCTTCTTTAATCTGTCAAGACAAGGTGCCTACTCACTGCTGTCTTCTCTTTAAATGTGTTCAGAATCCCCCAAGAAAGGGCCTTTAAAAAAAAAGTTTCATCTTACCAGAGAAAAGTACTCATTTAAAAACATTCTAATATTGACATTTCTAAAGTTGACATTACTAAAATGCATACTTGCCAAAAATACTTTGAGTCCCAAGCCACGCATCTGGAGGAACAGATGTGTGCGCGCTGGGATGCAAAGGGAAGGGAGATGTTTCCAGTTAGTAAAAACAGAGCACACAGAGTAAACTGTTAGAGAAAACGTGGTCAAAAGTGCAGGAGTCGCCCTAGCAACCTCCATGCCTCTGAGTGTCCTGCAGCTCATCCCAGTACCTTCCCCAAAGCTGGCCGCACTGAAGCTGCAAAGGCTTCAACCTGGAATGTCCTCATGCTTTGGATACTTGGTCCCTATCTGGTGGCTGTGTTTTGGGAGGCTGTGGAACCTATAAAAGGTAAGGCGCATGTGCGTGCGTGTGTGTGTGTGTGTGTGTGTGTTGGGCACTTTGAAGGTTACAACCCAGCTCTGCTCTCTTGGATTCCCCCTCTACAACTGGTTCCCACCTCGGCTCCCAGCATGCTCTTGGATTTCCCCCTGGCAACTGGTTCCCTCCACTGTGAACTCTGCCATGCATTTCCCACCATGAGGGACAGAATAGCCATGAGCCAAAATAACCCCTTCTGTCTTAAAGTGTTTCTGGCAGGTATTTGACCAGAACAACAAGGAAAGTACTAGATTCAAACAATAGAAATTCACCACGGGCTTCTCTGGTCCCTAGTAATCCTGACTCCTGGCTCTCGCACCTTTTTCTGGGAACTGGAAGGCGTATGTGAGTGAAATTAACAAGCGAGGCAGGCAGGACCAGTGATATGGCTGCTCCAAATAAACAGGTGTGTGGCTGCGCTGGCACTAAACTGCAAACGACCAGCCAGCAGCACCCCTCCTCCATGCTGCGTACAGGAAGAAAGTTCAGCAGAGGTGACTGCAAAATGTGGAAGCCTCCCCTTTCTGACGAACATTGCAACTTTTTTTTTTTTTCCTTTCCAGATGATTCCATGATGGGCAGCTAAAGACACAAAGAGCTCGCAGGACAAGAAGCAGAACAGGTTCCCTGAAGCAGTGTTTCTCCCACTTGTGAAACCAGGACTTGTGGCCAGAAATGCACATCCTGGTGACCCATAAGAGAGGAAGCCGTAGACACATATAGTAGTCAAGGGCATTGCCAATGAGCGGTGGGCGGCCTGTCAACTGCGTGACTCTCAGAGGCAGTGCGGTAGGCGGTACTACCAATTCACACCTCCTCATCGTTCCTCCTATTCCCAGCTTTGGAAACACAAAGTACTTGGGGATCTGGAGTCGCCTCGCCTCCCGCAGCTGCTGAGCTGTGTGACTGTGCTGTGCCAATTATTCCCCATGGCTAACCCTTGAGGAATGGTTTTGGTCTTTGTCACTTCACTCACTGTGGCCCTGGAAAGACATCTGGCCACAACGCCCAAATGGGGAAGATTTCCTTTAACTCCATCATAACATCACAGAAAGGCAAGAATGTCAGAGATCCTGGAAAGGACTCACCCCATGACACAACCAGCTTGCAGGACGAGAAGCAGAGCAGGTTCCCTCAAGCAGTGTTTCTCATACTTGTGAAACCAGAACTTCTGGCTGGATAGGCACATCCTGGTGCCCCATGAGAGAGGGTGCAATGCATGCATGCGCAAGGATAAATACAAGCGTGGAAATGAACAGAAATGTCAGAGGCATGACTTTCCCTTTCCAAACCACGTGCTCTGCTTTCTGTTATTGCTTTTGTAAAGCTGCTTTTGACCCATCAAGTTGGTCTGTGGCCCATTTGTGAGTCACAACCTGTGGTTTTTAAAGCACCATTCACAGCAGCAAAAGCTCACTGTGCTCTGACCCATCGGACCTCTAGTTGTGTAGTTGTGTAGTCTGAAAATAGGACTAATCATTCTATATTCAGAGATGAACTCATAGTCTTTGCAAATCTCTTTTCAGGCACCAATTATTTTTCCCTCCTTGTCATTCTCTGGTCTGAAGCTATATTAAGCCTTTAAAACTGAAATCTCAGCACTCTGGGTCTGGGGGCAGGACTGTGAGTTTCAAGTCAGCCTTGGCTTCAGAGCAGAACCCTGTCTCAACAAACCAACAAAATACACACACACACATACCCCCACACCACATGCACACACTTCACACATGTACACATACCTCACACATGCACACACACACCTCATACATGCACATATACACCTCACACATGTACACACACATCACACATGCACATATACACCTCACACATACACACATCACATGCACACACACAATACACACACACATGCACACAAACACATAGGAAGCAAGATAGGTCCTATCATGTCATCTTCCCCATTAACCTCATCGACATCTCTGTTGCCAATACCCATCATAGTAAACCCACACTACAGCACTGTTCGTCCCGCCATGCATCTAAGACCTATGTAAGTCACACATTCAGGGTCGCTACCATCTCCACCTTACCGAGATGGTATGGTAAGGTAAGGGCTGAGGGCCCACGGCATGGTAGGCAGGGGCAAGGTTGAGCCCAAGCAGCTGTCAGGATACAGAGGCTGCCCTGGTGGCCATGAAGTCATTCTTCCACCCATACTCCAGCTTTTTGTAATAGTGTGTGGCCTCGTCATATTGCCCCTGTGTACTATAGCCTTCTGGACACTTAAAGCTTTGTCTGCAATGTCACCGCCTTCATTTTACTCAGCAAAGTCCCACTTGGGATTTTTTGGTATTCCTCCTGGGTCACTTAGCCTCCCTCAAGCTGTCCTGTGTTCCCACAGAGCTCGCTCTTCTCTTCCTGTCTCTCTTTCTCAACTGCCCATTCAATCCACCTAATAAATTATTTACTGATCACTTACAATGCAAGCATAGAGTATGGGAGTGGGGGGTGGGGTGGGGGAAGGAATCTCTGCTTCCAAAAGCTTGGAGATTGTAAAAGGGGAGGTGGAGATGACCAAATCATGGTCAGGCCACAAAAGGTGTGGCAGCAGGGTGCGTCACAGAACAAGGCACAAGCAACTATTTTGGTTAGGCAGGAGATAGGCTCATAGAAGTGACACCCCAGCAGGGAGCAAGGGGAGTGTTGGGACATCCCTGTAGATTCCTAGGCATGAATCAATCTAGGAAGAGGAAGCTGGTGCACAGAGCATGAATGGAAACTGCAGTGAGTGTCAAGAACAGCCAGGGGCCAGAGTGGCCAGAGCAGAAGGAACATGGATGCATGTCGAAAATGAAGTCAGACTTGCGCACTGCGGGTCACCATTTTAAAACCTGATATGATCTGGCAAGCCACTGCGGGGTTCTGAGAGAGAACTGGTATATTAGCTTCCTGTTCCTGCTGTTACCACAGATTCCATTAATTAAAGCAGCATGAACTTAGTCTCCGATTCCAGAGGTCAGAAGTTAACTGAGATAAAAATCAGCATGTTGACAGGGCTGTGTTTCTTCAGGATTCACAAGGTGAAGATTTGCCTCCCGGCCTTCTAGAGATCTCTTCCCTCCATCTTCAGAGGCAGCCACAGAGCAAGCAGCTGGCTCACAGTTCCTCCTAACCACAGCCAGGAAGGCTCATCACTTTGAAGGACCACCTGAAAGAACCAGAATAGTCTCTCTGTGCCAAGACATTCATAACATCTGTAAGGTGCTTCACTTATATAAGGTAATACTCAAGAGCAGGGATAATGCTCAGTGGTCAGGTGATGCCTAGCATACACTAATAATACATTTGTAGCATCCGGAGATTAGAGCATGGGCATCTTTGGGAGCAGGGTTCTATTACTTTGCCTGTAACTAGGAGGAATGGTTTTTGTTTCTGAGCTAAGAGCTGACTATGTAGCCCAGGTTAACCTCAAACTTGAGATTCTCCTACCTCAGCATCTTGGGTTAACAGTGCCTGACCCCACAACTGTCTGGCATCGATTTTAAGAGGTCCACTATTGCTCCTTCGTGAGGAATCAACAGCAGGAGACAGGGTGGTCATGAGGAGACCAGTTTGGAGATATGGGCAACCCAGGTGGCAATTGGTTCAGGTTAGACCAGGTACCAACAGAAATGTAAGCATACGCAGTTCAGAGCTACAGAGTCAGGTGCTTCCCACAATCTCTTCTGAAGTAGCAACTATTATTATCCTCACAAAATAAGCCAAGGCCCAGAAAAATGAAATAGTTCACAAGAGAAGACCAGATCTTCAACCCATATTGAAAAAATGGAGGAAGTAAACATTTGGGTTTAGCTGAATATTCTAGCCACATGGGGAATGGGAAAAGGAGGAGTTTATAAATATCTCAAGGTTTTAGCCATGGATAAAAACATGGTGGTCTCTGAAACAACAAGTTAGAGCCACTACTAATTTATAAAAAAATCCAAACTATAAGGTCCACTGTGGCTGTGGTTTCCTTGCTCTGATGACTGCAGCAGAGAGCAATTTCAGAAAGATTCTCCAACCACCACAAAGGCAGGGACGAAATAAACAGATGACATCAGGCAAATCAGTCCTAGCTGGGTTACAGGGGGAAGGGATTTGGGTTTCCTTTAGTCCCAACCATCAATGAGCCAGTACAGTTCAAGCACTGATTCCAGAGACTAGCTCATCTATAAAAAGTATACTACACTGTTTTGTCTAACTCTAGATTCCTTAAAAAAGAAAAAAAAGCTAATTTGATTCATTTGATTGACACCTGTGAGAGACCTAGCTCTATTCTAGTCACATGAGGAAGACACACACACACACCCCTGCCTGGTTTGCCTTCCAGCAGAGGTGAGAAAAACAAACAGTAAATCTTAGAAGGGGATACAGCTTTGGTTGGTTGAGTGCTGGTTTTGATCCTGAGCACCGCAGAAGCTGGGCATCGTTAGCAGTACATGTCCCACACTGCTGGCACTTGGAGGTGGAGGAAGGAGAGTCATAAGTTCAAGCTCAGTCTTAGCTACATAGAAAAGCAGATTGAGAGGCAGAAGGATGTGACAATGGAGTTAAGACGGAGCAAATGAGATAGTGACTGGAGAGAAGGGCAGCCCAGGCAGGGCACTTCCACTGCTGAGGAGGGAATGAACCTAGGATGTGGGAGGAAGACGAGGGGGGAGGAGGGGGGAGGAGGGGGGGAGAGCAAAAGGAAGCATGGTGTGTGACAGTGGCATATGGCGGATGCTGTTGACAGACACGTCAAGTGGAGAGCTTGGAGTATGTTCTCAGTAAGAACATAGTGGGCACAAATGGCCATGTAGAAGGGGCAGCTGTAACTATGACTTGGTAAACCTGTGCCAAGACTACATGCCCTAGACACTATCTGGATTGGATTATTAGATATGTTACTGACTGTGCATGGCCTTGACATTCTCAGAGTCCCTGTTTGTAAAATAGCGGTAATAACAGACCCTACCTCTTTTGGTTGTTTTGGTGTGTGTGTGTGTGTGTGTGTGTGCGTGTGTGTGTGTGTGCATGTGTGCGTGTGTGTGCGCGCATGTGTGCGCGTGTGTGTGCATGTGTGCGCGTGTGTGTGTGTGCGTGTGTGCGCGCATGTGTGCGTGTGTGTATGTGTGTGTGTGCGCGCGCGCATGTGTGTGTGTGTGTGTGTGCATGTGTGCATGTGTGTGCGCACGCGCATTCGATCTCCTCTAGGACACATTCTGGAACAAAAGTGCTCAGTGTTAGTCATTTGCTATTAGTAATTAAGATGTTCAGTGAACTCAGTTCATTACCATGGGCTTATTTCAGGGGATGCAATCCATTTTTAAATACAAATCTTACTTATGAACATAAAGAAAAGAGCAACTTTTTTTTTTTTTTCCGAAACAGGGTTTCTCTGTGTAGCCCTGGCTGTCCTGGAACTCACTGTGTAGACCAGGCTGGCCTCGAACTCAGAATTCCTCCTGCCTCTGCCTCCCAAGTGCCAGGATTAAAGGCGTACACCACCACTGGCTGGCTAAAGAGCAACGTTTTTATGCATCTGTTTGTGGTGTTGGTTGAATGCCCTTGGAGGCCAGAAGAGAGCTTCAGAAGCCCTGGAGCCAGAGTTACAGAGGGTGGTGAGTGGCTATGTAGGCACTGGGAAGTAAAGCTGGGTCCCTGTAGAGCAGCCAGCACTCCTTCTGACTAAGCCATCTCTCCAGACTCTACTTACTTATATTGTATTTATGTATATGAATGCTTTGCTAGATTATATGTCTGTGTACCGTGTGTGTGCCTGGCAGGTGTGGAGATCAGAAAAGGGCATCGGTTCTCCTGGAACTGGACCTATGGAAACTTGTGAGCTGCCACATGGGTGATGGGAATTGAGCCCAGGCCCTCCCCTCTGCGGGAATAAGTGCTGTTTTGAAACACTGAACCATCTCTCCAGCAACCCCTAATTTCTGACTGTGTAGCTCTGGCTAGCCTAGAACTCACTATGTAGCCCATTCTGGTCTCAAACTTAAGAGAGTCACTTGCCTCTGTCTCTGGAGTCTTGGGATTAAAGATGTGTGCCACCCTGCCTAGCCCAAAACAATGCTTTGTAAACTGAAAGGCTAGCCTATGGTTTTGTGTCATGTCATGGAATTTGGATACTTAGTAGGCGAAGCCACCCCAGCTTCAAACAGCAAGGTGCTTACTCAGAAAGAAGCTACTGGAGCCCACTGCCTTCTTCTCTTCCCTAGGGACGGAGTCCTCCTGGTTCTTTCTTCATTCATGGGGTCTGGGTAAAAAGTGAAGATGGGGTCCCAGTTCCTTTGGCTCCCTAGAGATGGCCTGTGCCTGGCATGCTTCTATTATGTAAGTTTTCAGAGACGACTGAAGTCTGTTGCGTGTGGTAACATGGCAGACATGTTCTGCCATCACTGTCTTGACAAGTGAGTCCATATCCACAATCCACCGCGGTCCCTGTCTGCGGACCTTTTTTCCTTCACACTGTTGAACAGAGTCACTGTTGCTACTTGAAAGTGAGTTGGGAGTGACTATGCAAGAGCAACAATCAGAGTGGAGCAAGCCACCCTGAAGGCCGGCCACTCAGTCACCTTTCTTTCTTAATGTGTTCTCTTGGAGTTGTTTTTGTTTGTTTGCTTAGTTTTTGTTTTGTTTATTTTCGAGACAGGGTTTCTCTGTGTAGCCCTGGCTGCTCTGAAGCTCACTCTATAGACCAGGCTGGCCTGGAACTCAGAGAGATCCTCCTGCCTCTGCCTCCCTACTGCTAGGACTAAAGGTGTGCCCACTGCCTAGCCTGTTCTCTTAACACTTAATACCAGCCAAAACCAAATTCTCACCAGAACCAGATCAAGATGCATGTGGGTAACAATAAGCTGTTCATTAAGCCTGCCAATATCAATCAATAACTTGAGAAAAGAAGGTGAAAAACCCTCGGGAATTTACGAAAACTTGGCAGAAACACTGATGGTTTGGGCTACACAAGATACTATCCTGACCAGTGGGCAAAGCAGAGTCTCTGTCTGTCTCTGTCTCTCTGTCTCTCTCTCCACCTCCTCCATGGTTTTTCAAGACAGGATTTCTCTGTGTAACAGCCCTGGCTGTCCTGAAACTAGCTTTGTAGACCAGGTTGGCCTCAAACTCACAGAGATTCGCCTGCTTCCACCACCCAAGTGGAGTGCTGGGATCAAAGGTGAGTGCCACCACACCTGGGACAAGTCTCTCTCTTTTTGACAGGGTCTCACTCTGTATCCCTAGCTGGCCTGGAAGTTATGGGTGATCCTCTTGCCTCTCCCCAGTCCTGAGATTACAGGCATGAGCTACTGTGTTCAGCCCCCCAGTGTAGCCTATTCTAACCAATGTTTGAAAAAGATGTAGAAATGTTTTGTTTTTATTTTTAACCTTTCTAAATCCAGGCACCCAGTGCCTCCAGAAAGCTATTTTGGGTGAAGATACAGTGTTCTGACACCTCTCTTTCTGAAAATTCCACACATCTACTGAAATGAACATTTTAATCTCCATTGGCTCACAGGCCACTGAGTAACAGCAGACACCACTGTATTTCTGCTGACTAGCATTTGGAAGCAGCCAGCCCTTCAAGTTAAACCTACTCCAGTCCTCCTTGAGGAAAGAGCCATGGATCCCTCACTAGTCCCTGTCTTCCTCTAACTACCAATAGGTCTTGCCCAGGGAGGAAAACCTCAGACGGAATCACAGTTGCTGTTTCTGTTGGATCCAGGGTAGCTCTGCACCGACTGGCAGTCCAGCAGTTTGTGTCTGGTGCCCAGATCTAGAGAAGGGAAAGAACAATAACTTTTTTTCCAAATATTTTTATGTGTATGGATGTATTTTGCCTGAATGCATGTACATGTACCATGTGCATGTCTGGTGCGCACAGAGGTTAGAAGAGGGACATCTGATCTCCTGGAACTCGAGCTATAGATGGCTGTGAGCTGACATTTGGGACTCAGTACTCGGTCCTCTGTAAGTACCCCTAACCACTGAGCCATCTTTCCAGCCTTGATTTTTTTGTTTTGTTTTGTTTTGTAATAATAGGTCCAAAGCACAAGAATCTGCAAAATGTTTTCTTGGTGCCTCCACCAACATCCAGTTGTAAACTGATAACAAAGCTCCACCATTGCAGAGCAGAACCACATGTTAATGCTTTAAGCATACATATACCTCAACCTGAGAAACCCGACACCCCCTGTGTTCTTTTCCGTGTGCTAGAGAGAATGAGAAAGACAAAGAGGCGGCAGGAACACACACAGCACAGAACAACATGAAATAGGAAGAATAAGCATGATGTGGCAGGAACTCAACGGAACCAAAAAGCACACATGGAAAAGCGGGCCGTAGGAGGTGGAATGTGACGTCCGAGAGCACAATGTTAGAAGGTTGGTGTTCAGACACAGAAGGCTTGGCTAGGCTAGAGAAAAGAACAGCTGAGCTTTACCCAGCTCAGGGGACACAGAGAGAATGGAAAGATGGACCAGAGCCAGGAAGGAGGACTTCAATTATACCTTGCTGGCTAAGGGGGCCAGGAGCTTTTAGCTTGGGAAGATTTTAATGTATGATCGTACCTACTCTTAATGGGTCATTACCATCCAGGAATAGACAGGCATAGACTAGCAGAAGAGGGATGGAGGAGACAGTGTTGGAAGGGTTGAAAGCTCAGAGTAGCTACAGAGAAGCTAGACAAGATTAAGGAGAACCCCCCATCCCCCCCAAAAAAACAAACCTGTGTCTGTATGGGCACGTGCCAGAGTGTGCATATGAAGATAGGGCCACTAACAGGCTTGACAGCAGGCATCTTTACTTAGCGGGCCTTCTTGATGGGCTCTTAGGTGAGACTTGAAAGGGAACTGACAGTTTACCTGGGTTTGTAGGTAGTGGGGTCAAGGCAGAGCATCAAGGGGTTGCTAGGCAGCATGAGGGCTGGGAGTCAATCCCTCCCACCCCCCAGGACAGCATTGTTTCCTGGGGAACGTCAGGAGTTTTATACACACCGTTAAGCAGAAGAATGTGGACTCGAGACCTGCTTTTTCTCAGACCCCCTTTGGGCAGCTTGCTTTGACTGCTGAGTTCCAAATTAGGCCTGAGCTGTCTAGTTCTGTGCTCAAGCGCAATGCCAGGCGGCACTGGAACCCCTGCTTGCTATGAGCCTTGCCTTCCTGCCGTCCAAAACTTAACAAAAAGGGGGGTGGTAATTTTGAATGTTTTTCTAAATAGCCTTTTTTTTGACAACAGTAGACATTTTCATCTGTACTGTAACTAAAATTAGAATTCAGGGACTTGGTAATAAGATGTGTCAACAAAGAACTCCGAAGTTTGAGGCTCTAACCCAACACACACCAAAGCCCGTGACCGAGAAAGATTCCTTGGCCATCGTACCATCTGCCTGGAGACTAATTAAAGGTTTAAAAACAGATGCTCTTTGCAAGGCACATACAATGAAAATAATGGGAAGTATTAATATACGTCTCCTAAGCCCACGCTATAGAAAACGACGTTGTGTTTTAGGCACTCCATTAAGATGAAAGAGTAAGAAGACGCCTCGATGAGAGGTTCAGTGGGTAGGGACTACAAAGGACGGGAGGGCCAGGTTATTGAGAGACACTTCCATAGGTCTCCTTTCAAATGTTACTGCTGGGGACCAACATTTAAAACACCATCTTATAACCACATGCAAGAAATGAGCCTCTTCTCAAGGCTGTTCTAGAGCATAACTGTAAGTATACAAATCCCCAATCTACGCCATTCCCATCTTCGCTTTAGATCTGAATTTCTTGAAAAGCTGCCTACACTTGCAATCTTCATGTCCACATTCTATATGCTTCCTCTGTCCTGCAGTTTGGCTATTTTACTCTATTAGTGCCAACAAAGTCCTTCTCAGCAAGGCCACAGAAGGCTCGTGTCACCCTAAGTGTGCCCGGACTTTTGGGAGCCTTTTCGTTATGGCGATTACATTGCTTCACCTAATATTTAGGAGCGCTTTCCCATGTCTGAGCTGTGTGCTCAATTTTCATCTTTCATTGGCCTAAGTACATCTTCTGGCTAGAAGTCCAACAACGGATTTTTTTTTTTTTTAATCATTTACAGTAAAGTCCTTCACTTTTACATAACAAATCCAGAAGGCAATCAAAAAGAATGAGGTAAAATGTCCTTTATTTTTAAGATAACAAAATCATGTATGTTTATGATATGCATGATTTTGATCTATGTATACATTGTAGAGGGGAAATCATTACTTTGTATATCTGTGTGTGTGTGTGTGTGTGCGCGCGCACACATGAGTGCATGCACTGAGGATACTGCTAAAATATCTTGGTAATTTCAAGCACATAAAATATTATCAAAGCTAGTCTTGTTGTATACTAGATTCCCTGGACTTATCCCTCCATCTAATTAAAATCTGTACGTAAGCCAGGTGTAGTGGGATGCACCTGCAGCGCCAGCTACTCAGGAGGCTGAAGCTGTTCCAGAAAGCCCTGGAGACATAGTCAGAACCTGTTTTTATAAGGGGGGTGAGGTGGGGGGGGGGGGTGACAAGGTGCTTTAGCAGGTAAAGGTGACCAAGCTTGATGGCCTAAGTTCAATCCCCAAGGACCCATACAATGTACAGAGAGTCAATGGCCATCAGTTGTCTCTGATCTCCACACATGCGCTGGGGTGACAACATGTGCAGAATGTAATGAATGAGCAGAACTTTAAAGAGGGAAAGGAAGAAGGGAGAGACTACCTCGTGTCCTGTGATACACGTTTCCCAAGTTTCACCCCCAGTCCCTTGTAAGTACTGTCCTAACTGCTCTCTGCTGCCCTTGACATTTTTATGGTTATGCGATCATGGACTATTTGTCTGTGCTGGGCGAAGTTCATTCCGCACACTTCAGGTTTGTTCATGACCTTGCCCCCACCAACCCCAGCCGTGCAGACAGAACGCATGACTGTTCTTCACTTTACCACTGAACCACATTCCCAGTTCCAGATTTCCGTTTTTAAAAGGCTGGATGGCTCCATTGTACATTGTACATCCATTCTTCTGTTCACAGACACATAGGTTAATTCTGTATCTTGACTATTGTAAAGATGTTATAATGAACACCAGAGGGCAGGTTTTTCTTTTAACTTTTAAATTTACATTTACTCATTTTGTCTATGTATAGGCACGCACCTCCACTTGTGGAGGTCAGAGGACACCATGGGGGAATTATTCACCTCCTATACACCATGTGGGTCTTGGGGCTCAAACTTAGGTTGTCAGGCCTGCCAGCAAGCTCCTTTACCTGCTGCTGAGCCCTCTCACTGGCAATGGGCATGGTTTTCTTCACCACATGGATCCCATTCCCTTTGGCTATATAGTCAGAAGAGGAACCATTGAATTACACGGTAGTTCTGCCTTGTCATTTTGGAGGATGCTATTGCTTCCCATAATGGCTATGTTAATTTGCATTCCCATCAGCAGCCTATGACAGTCCCACATCACCACCACTTGTGACATCTTGTCTTTAATGCTTCTGCGGGATCATTAATACATGCAATGGTATGTTCAGGTATTTGAGCAAAAGGGAAAGCTAGTGTTTGAAGTAATAGTCCTCAAATTCAAGAAGACAGACTGGACCAGGGGAATATATCTGGAAAAAAAACTTATCTGAAAAAACACCATTACTCAAATATATAAAGAATTCTTGAAACCCAACAATAAGATCTGATTTTAAAGATTGGTCAAAGACATGAAGACACACATCTCACTATAATTCCTATGTGGATGATGGTAAGCATAATAGATGCTTCTAAACAAAACAAAATTGAACAAGATGGTCTATAAGATGTCATCAGGAAAATACCAACTAGGAATTGTCAAAATCCAGAACACTGTCAGCACCAGTGCTGACAAGGACTTGGATCTTCTAACTCCCATTCAAGGCTGGTGGGAAGATTCAGTGACTGCACCCCTTGTCACTGACCCAAAGGAATTCAAAACTTACACTCCAAAGAACCTGCACAGAAATGTTTATAAGCAGCTTGGCTCCTAAGCACCCAAACCTGGAAGCAGCTAAGATGCTATTAGTAGATAAATTAATAAACAATGGTCCATCCAGCCAATGAAATATTCAGCACCAAAAAGAAATGAGCTACTATACCATGAAAGACAGAGGCACCTCTGTGCATACTGCTAATAAATGAGCATCCTTAGTACTGAGCATTGGACCAGCCCCTAGCATTGTTTGGAAAAGAGATGTTTCTAGCTCTGTAGCCAAAATGTATCAGTGGAAAAAAAATGTATGATTTAAATAGACTTTAGGACCACAGCAAGCCTGAATAGAAAAATCAGAGAATTCCCATGTTCATTGTACCCCCATCTTAGGGTCTTACTGTTGTGAACAGACACCATGACCAAGGCAACTCTCCTAAGGACAACATTTAATTGGGGCTGGCTTACAGGTTCAGAGATTCAGTTCATTATCATTAAGGTGGGAGCATGGCAGTGTGCAGGCCGGCATGGTGCAGGCAGAGCTGAGAGTTCTAAATCTTCATCTGAAGGCTGCTAGCAGAATACTGACTTCCGGGCAGCTAGGATGAGGGTCTTAAAGCCCACACCCACAGTGATGCACCTACTCCAACCAGATCACACCTACTCCAACAAGGTCACACCTCCAAATAGTTCCACTCCCTGGGCCAAGCAGATACAAACCATCACACCCTCAAAATAACTACCTCTGCCCACTACCAACGCCCTCCAGCAAAGTCTAGAGTTTACATTTGGGCTCTCTCTTGGTGTTTGGATCTACCCCTGTGGAATCGTACAGCATGGTCTCATGGTCCTAGAAATCCTCAAACATCTTTGACTCATCCTCCCTGAACCTCTGTGACCACTCACCTTCAACTGCTTGCATAATTTTGCTTTTCCTAGAATGCCCTATTTGGGACCACAGTGTGTTTAGAATTTTCCTTGAGTACCCATGTAAAAGCTGGGTAGCTATAATTCCAGTTCTGTGGTGGGGGTGGGGAGACAAGTAGAACCCTGGAGCTCACTGGCCAGCCAATGGAGCTAAATGGATAAGGCTCAGTGAGAAACCCGGTCTCAAGGAACAAAACAGAACAAAACAACATCAAAACAACAACAACCACAAAACATGAGAGCAACTGAGAGAGACATCTGACAAGAGGAGGAGGAGGAAAAGGACGAGGATGAGGAGGATGAGGAGAAGAGGAGGAAGAGGAGGAGGAGGAGGAGGAGGAGGAAGCAGCAGCAGCAGCAGCAGCCACCTCTTGGCACCAGGAAAAATATCCTCAAAGCCCACAGACAGAAACCAGTGCTTGTCCTCAGCGCTTGCATCTGAAAAATACCTTCAGTGAGCTCGAGAGCAAGGCTGCATCTCATATAGGAAATAATGCTCCTTAGGACAAACCAGGGTCAACAAGAAATGCCATTGCCTTTGGTTCTTGGCTTGCAAATACCAAGAAACACTGTTCTCTACCAAGTCTTACAAACATTTTACAATCAAGTTCTGGTACTGGGTCTCAGTTGTTCAGAGAAACTTTACCCAGGTAGAATTAACTGGAATGAGTCATTTCTCACTAAAATAGGCCTCTCTGATGTAGTCCAGCCTGGCCTTGAACTTGTGATCCTTCTGTCTGCTTCTGGAGTTTCAGGTATACACAACTACCCCCAGTTAATACTTCTCTACCCTAAATATATAGAGGCACAGTGGTTCAATCACTGAGAGTAAGAGAACCAGGATTCTAGTCTTTCTTTTGCCAACAACCAGCAGGATAATTTTGATTTTTACCTGAGCTGCCTTCTGTAAAGATTAGAAAATCCTTCCAAGTTGTAAAATTCAAACAACAAAAGTGTAGTTGGAGGGGAAAGGTGAACTGCATCACGAACAAAGATCTTTTCCTCACTCCACACTTACTGGTCCCACCTTTCCTGGGCTGATCCACGCAAAGCTTGGGGCATAAAGAACAGAGAAAGTAAATGAATCAATCCTCATCTTTGGGGGACTTGTCACCTGGTGAGGAGGTCAGGCGACAACCAAGCAAATCAGTAGGGGAGGGTCTTTTAGGGAAGGTAGGTAATAGGGTATGTCCCCTCTTGGGGAGTCACATGAAGGGATCGTTCAGGGTCAGATAGTGTCTCAGGCAAGGGAACTTTAAAGTTCCTAAAACAGGGAAGACTTGGGAGGAACTGGGGAACATAAAAGACAAAAGCAGAAAGCATTACTAAACAGAACACAAGACTTGAAGGGGAGGAAGGACGGTAGGCTCCGAGCAGTCTTAAGTCTCTGCCAGTTCGAAAGGGCCTTAAGTAGGTTGGCAACACAAGCTGTGTAGACTAAAGGACTAGGAAGTGGGGAAATCAGAAAGTTATCATGGGAATGGAGACAAGGATGACGGCTTAACTGAGACCTCCACGGCATCCCGTTCGGCAGACGGGAGGACAGACAGGTATCTGACGGTCGTGACTTACTTATCTGAGGGGGAGGTGAATCAAGGGCTCAGAACTGATGGAGTGCCAAGTTACTAACTGAGACAATGGTGCGGAAGGACAAAGGGAATTAAGAATAATTTGAAAGAAAAAGCTCATTTGAGACAGGGTGCCAGCGTTGAGAGCAGGCATCTTATGGAAGAACTGACATCCTAGCCCTCCGTTCTATGTTGCTAGCATGTAGATTGCCTTTGCTCACAATAATTATGCTTATGTATGCACGTGTGTATGTTTTCCCCTCTAAGACCCAACCTTTTCACTACTGAAACATATCGCCTAGCAAATTCCTGGGCACACACTTTGTATGCCAATAAACATTTACAATGTTCTCGAAAATAAACTTCCTAGTTGGGCATGGTGACTCACATTTATTATCTCAGGATGCTGAGGAAGGAGGACAGTGAGTCTGAGGCCAGCCTTGGCTAAATACACAGCAAGACTCTGTCTCTAAAACAAACAGAAAAGGGAATTGATACAAAGACTCAGCAGGTGAAGCATATGCCACCAAATCTGATCCCCAGGACCACTCATAGAAAGGATAGAACAAATTGTTCTCAAATCTTCACACATGCACTGGATGTCTCCTCCCCAAATAAATATGGCTAAAAGAAAAACTAAACTAAAATCCTTCCTCCTCAGAGCTTTATACCCATGCCTCTATTCAATACATAAAATTCTACTAACTCTAGTCTAGCTCCGAATTTGAAGTGTAGAATCAAAATGAGGCTGGAGAGATGGCTCGGTGGTTAGGAGCTCGTGCTGCTCTTCTTACAGAGGACTCTGGTTCAGTTTCCAGCACCTTTAGGGCTGTTCCTGACTGCCTGTCAGCTCCACGGCCAGGAGACTCAACACTCTCTCATCTCCAAGTGCACTTGCACTCACTGGCACGTTCATGGACACACATACACATAATTTTTAAAAATCTTTAAGTACTACTTTAATTTACTCTGAAATTCAGTCAGTCACCTGTCATCCCCACCGTCCCTGGCTTCTTTTAGATTGAAAGCACGGTGACAGTTGACTTATGACACTGGGTTACCGACTTTGCAATTTGCCTCAAAAAAAAAATGCAGACAAGAGTGGCACTAGCCTTTCAAATCATCTTAGAAAAATTAGTTTTAAGTTAGAGTGGGATTCCCATGCTTTATTCCTGACCAAGACTCTTTCCTAGCTCCCTAGACCTCAATAACCCAACCTAAAGATTACAGAGACTGAGAAAATTTACTGTCAACAGCCCCCCCTCCCCAATGTGCTTTAACTGATGAAATCTAACATTTTGTGGTGGTACTAACAACTGTCTTGTTATTTTTTGATTTTTATGGTAGTTGACTAAAGATATCTTAATTCAGTTTTAAGGAAATCTGCTAAGTAGCATTCTTGCTAATTATAAAATACCCATTTTGGTAAGATGTGGTGTCGCAGACCTTTGATCCCAGCACTCAGAAGGCAGAGGCAGGGGGATCTGGATGAGTGAAGCCAGCTTCATCTATATAGCAAGTTCTAGGGCAGCCGAGATTACATGAGACTCTTATCTCAAAAGACAAACACCAAACCAACAAAAAGAAAGCCTCTTCCTCCCACTGTCCCTACAGGGAAGGAAGCATCAGTTGGCTGGGAAGAGTGAGCAAATGCTCACACTGCCCTTGCTCTCCCAAGGCAATACTCCCTTTGTTAGGGAAGCAGAGAAGCTTGAACATTTTTATAGATGAGAAAGAATCTTAAACCCGTACTTCTCCATTTAGCTTGGCATGGTGCGCCACAACAGATAAAGTGCTTAGCTTTCAACTGAGTGTCTCCTTTATACAGTGAGATGAGAAGAAAATGCACTCTATGTAATTGCTTATGCACGGAATACCTGAGAGAGCAACAAAAGCAATGATGGTTCCTCTCATATGTGGGTTAGCTTGTTAACAGCAACATCTTCTGACTGAATCATTTTATCTGAATATTTTTGGTAATCTTTTTTGCTTAAAGTCAGGTCAAGTGATATAAAAATATATAAAAAAAAACAAACCACAAAACAACAACAACAAAAAAACACAAACCAGCCTGCGCAATCTATTTCTAGTCAACGCAGTCATCAATCCAGAAATAGAGGACTAATAGTTTATAGAAGTTCGCTTCCAATTTCAGTAACTCCCATTACTAACATCTGAAATGCTTGGCAGACTCACACTGACAATAGTTTCAGGTTGGGCAGCTGTGATAAAATCATGACTAAACAGTTGCCAAATCCACCTTCACTGACCTAGCTTCATCACCTCCCCCAACAGTGCCTCAAGTAAGAACCTAGATGAGTCAAATACAAATTTCAAATATAGGAGCTAAAACTCAAAGTAGCCAGGCTTAGGAGCACCAGCTGCAGACACTGGCAGTGAGTAGCACGCATGCCATCAACCGGTAATGCAAGAGTTGACCAGTGTGGGCAGGTATGGGTAGGGTGTTCTGGAAACCCTTGGAGCAGTAGTCACCCAGCACTGAACTACAATGGCTTATAAACGCCCAGTGACCACCCCTTCCTGCCTAGAAACCCATTTTACAGCTTCTTGCCTAAGCTATAGAAAATTAATCTTACACTTGGCAAGTTACATATAAGCTGACTCTTCCTCTCAAGTTCATCTTCTATAAAGCCTAGTCCAGTCCAGCCCCTTGTTTGGGATGTTATCTGATAGACAAGGTTGGGTGGCTTTTGTAAAATGAATTTGAAAAGTGCTATGTTAATTACATTTTAAACAAATTCCTTTAATCAAGACTTACAATTGCTGGGTATATATGCCTTTAATCCTAGTACTCACAAATACTAGTAGAGGCAGGTAGATCTCTGAATTTGAGGCCAGCTTGGTCTAGAGAGTTCCAGCACAGAGAAATCACATCTCAAACAAAACAACAAAAACAAAATGAGTTTGTTTGAGGCAGGGTACTAGTACGGAACCCAGGCTGACACTGAAATCCTGCCTTGGCTCCTCAAGCATCATAGCTAGGTGAACACATGGTCTTATGGACCCTCTTTGCTTACTTTCTTTTTTTGGTTCTAGATATTGAACTCAGGGCTTTAAACAGGAGTCCTACCATTGCGCTCTATCTGCAGCCCTTACACTATGGTACTATGGTAATATATAACTTCCCAAGCAGGCAAAGTACTTAGCATGTGCAAAGCCTGTCTGCTCAAGGAAATCATTTTCATGGGGCATTTTGTGGGATGAAAATTTGATGGAGCACATTGGGAATTGATGGTTTTGGTACATGTTGTCTGGATGCTTATTTTATATGTATGGATATTTTGTCTGGAAACCATGTGTGCCTGCTAGCAGTGTTAAGAACACTGGAACTGGAACAATAGATGGTTCTGAGCCATCAGGTGGGTGCTGGAAAATAGTAAGTGCTTGCCCTTAGGCTCTGAGCCACCTCTCCATCCCGTTTGTTTCTGTAACCCAACTTGGTACTCTACTTTACAATTCTATGAAGAAAAAACAAAACAAACAAAAATCATGGTTCTGAGTGAATTTAAAGAGAACAGTTAGAAAATTAACCAACTAATAAGAACACATGCTTCTGATTTTTCTAAATATTCTTATACATACACCTATTAAAGCAATTTCCCATTTTTCGGATTTAAAAAAAAAACAAAACAGGGAGATAGCTCAGTGGGTGAAATACTTGCTGTGTAATCATAAGCACCTGAATTTGAGCTATAAAACCCATATTTAAAACAACAACAACAAAAAAACTTTGGCTCACTGGCCAGGAAAACCTACTGTGAGATACAGGTCAGTAATGTGGATGGCTCCTGAATGACACTGTTGACCTCTGGTCTCTATCTGTACACATGCCCAAGTGAATGAGCATCTGGGCCCCTCAAGAATACGCATTTGCCCACTCAAACAAAAACAGAAACTCAAAATTACTTGAGCAACATCCCTCCAAAAGAGGACTGTGTGCATCCATGACCTATGGTTACTTCTAAGGTACAAGTGCTAAAACTGCACTGTATCTAAAAATGCATGGATCAAAGATTATAAATTTTTGGTTAGCTCTGTAGCTGAAACCTGCCACTTTGTAGCAGAAAGAGTCCAAAACTGAAGAGCTTTAATGAGAACATTTTCCTTATTTGCAAAGGGGAGAATGCCTGCTTTCTGTGGTTTTGGGGATTAGAACTAAGGGACCTAATACAATGCTGGGCAAGAGTAAACAGAATCTCAATAAGTGGTAGTTACCATCTCACCTTTCTCCTTCATGAGATCTATATCACTGCATTGTCCAGGTTAGTCTTGAACTTGTGATCCTCTAGCCCAACCTTCTAAGTAGTTAAAATTACAAATACCACCATACCCAGCTTCTGGTAGCAGTTACAGAAGATCTACCCTGGTGTCTACAACACTTGGTTTATGGAATATGTTGATAGCTAATTAAAAAGAAAAAAATTAGTCAGGCAGTGATGGCACATGTCTTTAATCTCAGTACTTGGGATCTCTGAAAGGGAGGCCAGCCTGTGTTCCAGGCCAGCCAGGGTTACACAGAGAAACATTGTTTTGAAAAACCAGAGAGAGAGAGAGAGAGAGAGAGAGAGAGAGAGAGAGAGAGAGGTAGAGAGATAGATAGAGATAGATAGATTGGGGGGGGACTTTTATACAGGCCAATTCCAGATTATATACATGATACTATGCTTAATGCATGTCAACGACAGGGAAATATTTTAAAAAGCAGGTTTAGAGGGAAACAGCATTTTGCTATACTCCCCAACTTAAAAGTTCCTCTTACATAAGCAGTCCATCTACACTAATGCTTTACACTATTATCCCTACTGATTTTGTGATGGGTTAATGATTAACTGAGGCGACACGATAGTGTTAAGCAGGGGCTGTAACTGAAAAGTTGATAGGAAAAAAATCCATCTACTGTGGCTAGAACCGACCAGTAACAGATAACTTTCTTCTAAGGGGAGAAATAATAAAGTTTTCAAAAAATTTACAAAAGTGCACACCCACTAAGCACTCATGTCCCCCCCCCCCCACACACACACAAGCAGACTTCATGCCACGGTGTACGTATAGAGTTGGTTCCCCCCTCCTACCTTGTTTCTGGGGATCAAATTTAGGTTATTTGGCAAACTTTTAGATCCACTATAGAGCCATTTTACAGGCTTAGCAGCCACCCCCGTGGATATAGGAAACAAAACTTTAAACCTTCATCTTGTTTTCAACAGTCTGGCACAAGTCAATCACAAGTAATAATTTTATGAAAGTATGTTATGCTATGTCTTCATGCTCTTGGAGTCTGCAGAGGGAGGCTCTGGGTCCTTTTGCATTACTCTCGAAGCTACTTTCTGAGACGGGGTCTCTGGAGCTCACTGATTCAGCAAGGGTAGCGGGCCAGCAAGTTCTAGAAACCCATCGCCTCTGCTCGCTAGCTCTCCAATCACAGGCATGTGTGGCCATATGCAGCTTTTTGTCCTAGGAATCCAAACTCAGGCCCTCAGCTTGCCCAGCAAGAGATCGACTGGGCGAGCCACCTCCCCAATGCCCTGGAGGAAATATTTTTCATTTAGTTGCCTTTGACTTACCTGAAACCCTACAGGCATGCTATTAGGCCTACACCATTCCTCTGAAGTAAGTATCTACTTTGTGAAACCAAAAATCTTACTTGGGACTTTTAAGTTTTAGGAAAGAACTTACAGAAAACACAAAGAATCAGATGTTTAAGTCTTATTATTTTTTCACTGTACAATAGGCCACTTCTACAAAAGAGTAGGTGGAACTTTCCAAGTATACAATCAGAGGCTGGAGAGATGGCTCAGCAAATAAGAGCTCTGGCTGCTCTTCCAGAGGACCTGGGTTCAATTCCTATTATCCATAGGGGAGATCACAACTGTCTATAACTCTAGCTCCAGGGGATCTGACAGTCAGTCACTTTCCTTTGGCTTCCACAGGTACTGCATGCAAGCTGTGTGTGGGTGTGGGTGTGTGTGCGCGCGCACGCGCGCGCACACACACCCACACACTGTAAGCAAAACCCCATACACACAAAATAATAAAAACAATTTGAAAAGAACACAAAAAGAGAAAACTAAAAGCAGAGATCTGGGTACATGAACATATTCACATACATATATACAGTCAATTTCCACATCCCACAAACAGGCTTAAGTTACAAAAATGAGGTATACATTGATTAGTGTGTACATCAGAGGTGCACTGGCTAAAATGTTTGGTTAGAATACTGCACTAACATTTCAGAGCTACTCTGGTAAAATCCCATTAAAAAAAAAAGAAAGACATTCAAAATAAGCACATTCTTCTTACAGTAAAGACTCTTCCCACTTTTTTTTTTTATTTTGACATCATGATAGTTCCATAAATGTAAAGTGGAAGATATCTGTTCAATAAAAGCCATTTCATATATATAATATACAGAAGTTATTTTAAAAGTCTGCCATATAACAAATCCATGTGGTGCTACCAAAACCTTACAATACAAACACATGACTACAAAGGAAAGCATCACTAAACTAAGACACAGGACCACACTTCAATTCTGGGGAACCCAAATAATCTCTATCATGGCAGAGGGATCACCTTCATGTGTCATCGTGTGCATTATCATATTCCCTTAAAGCAGACTCATCAGAATCTTTAAATTTAAAAATGTTCAGGCATAATTCTGTCTGTACATTCAAGAACAATCATTCTGATTACATACAATGCTTTCATCGTGCAAAAAAGCCTTAACTGTTTTCTAAGGTCTAATGTCAAATAGTATCAGCCATTTACTGACCACGCTGTCAATCAGAGAAGTACAGAGATTAAGCTGCTGAGCTGTCCTTCCTGCCACACTATGGCTACTAGTAGATCTGTTTCCTTCATGTATTAGAACTAGCAGGTGCCAAAGTGAGAATTCCCTAGTGCGGCAGACAACAGAATATGCGAGAAGAGTTCCTCGGGGCCAACAGCCTTTGCCATCCTATACTACAGTCTTTACAATTGTATGTGTGTAGGCCGAGGGGGAGGAAATCAGAGCAGGTAAAGACAGGTACATAAATAAAGGGAAACTAAGATAGCACAAGGTATTAAAAACCTCGTCTGAAGTCTGCGCGGCATTCTAAAACAAGCAGAGCAGATGTCAGTGCAACTTTAACCTGGACAATTGAGTGTAGGTGGGGATGGGGGAAACTGGTTTGGATGAAAAGATTTTATTCCTTTTCCAGCACAAAAAAAACACAGGAATTTTAAAGGTCATCGATCGGAAAATGAACAATACCTCTTATAAACCTTCTCAATTAGCCAAAACAAGCTAAATATAAATGTTAAAAAAATTTTTTCAGCCTAAATATTTATCCATCTATATATCCCACTTTATGAATAGGTTTTTGATTAAAAGAAAAACCATCAAACTACCCCCAAACATTTTATAAGAGGTACCACCATCTAAAAGTGACAAAAATAAATTAGCTTCCCCCATATTATTTAATCTCTAAAGCATAAAAAGCTATATAATATCTTATACAAATTAACCAGTGTTCTTACAAAAGTAAAGTCGTTTTGAACTACTGACATCACACTGTGTTTATGGTGGTGAAGTCTGAGGCACCAGAATATATGCATTAACTAGGCATTTTCCGTCTACTCAGGCTCTATGGTCTTAATTCTTGGCAATATATAACTGGTGTGTATTTGGTACATAAGTCACGGATTGTAGAGAACAAGAAGCAGTGTAGTATAGTAACAAGGTTTATATTTGACAACAACTGCATTGCTGAACATGTTTCTTTTAGGAACTTTGTGATTTGTGTTGCAGATGGTCACTTGTAGTAGATCCTGCAAAGATAAAAGGGAGGGGAAACATCAGGGTACTTCGCTGTTATGGTTTGAATATGAAACGCTACAGGCGCATGTGCCGAGGGCTTGACTGAGAGGCACTAGCAACTTTAGGTGGTGGAGTTGTCCTAGTGGCTATACTGTGCCCTGGCCCTCCATGGTCACCACGATGTGCTCGCTCTGCCTCACTACAGACCCACAGTGACCGAGCTGAGCACACGTGGACTGAAACCTCAGACACTATGAGGCCCCCTTTCCCAATCCTCTTCCTAAGTTGTTTCAAGTACTTATCAAAGCAAAAACAACAAAAATACCCCCAAAATATGATCAACTCTGAAATGAACTGCCTAATTTTAAAAACTCTTCCCCTGGGATGCAAATATAAAATAATAAACCAGTAAGGTATGTTTGCTGTAGGCTAAATTAGACTAATTTCAAAGAATCTAGAAATATTAAATATACTAAAAGTAGGACTATCTTGTGCAGACAAGGAAAATGGGACATTGTGAGTAACGGCAGGAGAAAAGTTAAGTGCTCCGGCTCCAGCTATCTGATACTAAACAAACTCACTTTACCTGATAACGGTAAAGTACTAACTTCAGAATCTAAACACTTCTCCGTTTATGGAAACAGAAATAAACAAAGGGATGGAACAAAAAGAAGGGAGCAGAGGGAAAAGGAGGAGGGGAAGATTAAGGAAAGTCCTAAGTTTTTTACAGAACTTGGGAGCTTTGAAGGTTGGTTAAGTTAAGATCCAAAGAGAAGATAAGAAACCTGTCTAAGCCTTACTGTACAGTTCCCATCCTTCTGTACATTCCTGATGCCATGAAAATTATACTCCTACTTGAGGGTATTTTAATTTCTACTTCAGACGACTCAAAAACTGGGCTAATACAAAATATTATACTCTACTTACCTGGAAAAACACATCTATATATAAAGTCTATGGAGTTCAATGTCTTACAGGCAGAGAGGAACAAAAAAAAAAATCAGTTATTTTTTCAGGAGTTATTAGACACAGATTAGTGCAGCTCTCGGACCTCACATAGTAGTTTTTTTAATACAGCAGAGACTGCTTAATATGAAGACTCACAACTGGTCAATGTGCAGAGTTAAGTGGCCAGGGATGCTCAGCCTTGGAATGGGGTATCTGTCTCATCCTCTCAAGGTTCAGGGAACATGGAAGAAGACTGGCAAGAACTAGAATCTGGAGAAAACTGCTGTGACATAGTGTCTTCTGGACATGACAAGACCATTATACTCAGGAAATCAAGGGCAGCTGTGGTTGTCTGCATGAGATCAAGCCAGTCAAAATTCCAGTATGGATAGAAGGGAATCACAAGATCCCCCAGCCCCTAGCAGAGGAGTTGCTGGCAGCTCATGACTACTGCGGTAGAGTCAGTTTTCTTCACAGATGTGGGCCCTGATATGTTGCCCACGCTCCACACACACAGAGGCAGCAGTAATTGGATTCAGTGGGTTAAGAGAACATTATGCTGGAAGGAGATGTGGCTGGCGGTGGTGGGAGGAATTAAAGGGAAGACTTGGGGAGAGGTATGACCAAAATACACGCAAAATTTTCAAATAGCAAATTAAAAATGTTTTTCTGAAAAAAAGCTATTAAGAGAAGGGGGAGCCAGGCAGTGGTGGCGCATGCCTTTAATCCCAGCACTTGGGAGGCAGAGACAGGTGGATTTCTGAGTTTGAGGCCAGCCTGGTCTACAGAGTGAGTTCCAGGACAGCCAGGGCTACACAGAGAAACCCTGTCTCGTAAAATAAAAAAAAAAAAAAAAAAAAAAGAGAAGGGGGGAGTGATTTTTCCTTTACTCTTTTATCATTGTGTTAAGTTGGGTAAAAACCTTTCTGCAGCATGAGGAGTGTTCCTAACTTGTCACCACACACTAAGAGCTGACAGCAAAGTCAAAGTCTGAATGCAGCAGATGAGAAGTTACTTGAGTATTTGGCAGGTGGAGTGGGAAACAAACACTTCAGGGCAATTAGGAGACAGATGCTTGTGAGTGGTCTACCGATGAGTATACCCCAGTCCATATTTTTGATTAGTTAAAAATAAGTAATAGGGAGAGAAAGACTTAACAATTACTAGGATGAAGTTTGTTCAAGTTAAATATTGTGATCTGACACTATCATGAGACAACTTACTATCTCATATCATCGAATTATAATTTCACATTATGCATGCAAATATAACAACTATTTATTTGAACTAGTGTAGGCTCCACAGATAAATTACACTGCCACAAGAACCACCAGCTTACGCATATAAAATATGAGTAGTGACTATACACTCTGTCTCCCACAGTGGGGTAGAATAACCACTGTATTTTTGAGACAGGCCTTGCTCTGTAGGCCGGGCTGGCCTGAACACACAGCAATCCTTGAGCCAAGACTAGTGCTGGATTACAGATGTATACTACCATACCTGGCTCACCTTTGTTAAACACAGAATAATAGCTGAACAAAAATAGGGGGTGGGGTATAGACATCAGTGATATAAACAAGGCCCTGGGTTTGATCCTGTACCTCAAAATCAAATGAAAGAAAATATATTTCCTAAGAGTACCAACTTTTAGGTTTCAGAAAGTAATTGTCCAAGACTTAAAAAAAAAAAAAAGAAGGAAAAGCTGGACATGATGGGGGAAGGAAAAGTTGGACATGATGGGGGTACCTGTAACCCCAGCACTCAGAGCTAAGGGAGGTGAAATAGTTCTCATAGGCTACACAACTTGGCTTTATCTCAATTTAAATTAAAAAAAGAAAAGGGAAAGGAAAGAAAGAAAAAGGAAATCAAAATTCAAAATAAAGTCAATGCAGTAAAGAAATGTCATCATGGTGGTTAGTGTTTTTCATGCCAGTTCAGGGGAGGCTGAGACAGGAGGACTACTGTGATTTCAAGGTCAGCCTGGTTATGGTATAAGACCATCTCACCAAAACCAAAAACCCACATAAAACAAAACAAAACAAATTGTTTTCTTTAAGTTTAGTAGTATGTGTGAGAGGCCCTGGTTTAATCTTCAACTGCAAAACAAACAAACAAACAAAAAAAAAACAGGTAAAAAGATTTAAGCTTTAATTTAGATTTTCTTGTTAAATAAAATATGACTTCATACAATCAAACTAAATATCCTTACTTAAAGCCAAGTAAAGGATGAGAAAGAACAATAATAACAATCCACTATATAGCATATGATCTTACTAAATTTTATGCATAAAATTCATTTTGAAATTGGTCACAAGGATTGAAATTGCAGAAACGTTGACACAATAAAGTAAATCAGCAAAATGTGCTGAGGAATTTTCCAGAAGTTTAAGCAAAATGAAGCACACTATCTTAGGCACAGGGAAGCACATCCCAGTGACACGGTTAAGGCATCTGACCTTGAATTGACTCTTCAATATTCATGCTGTCTCCATCTGCAGCCTCTGACATTTCTTCATCTTCGTCATCATCATGTAGGTCTTTTGAAATTAACTGTCTGGCTAACTTAATATTCAGTCCTTCGTTGTAATGAAGCTTCCTTTTCATTTCAAACTGCCGCTTCTTTTCTATAAAACATTTTAAAGCTTAGGAGGTCTGTTCTGTGAGTGAAATCTGCTGTATTATAGATATACTCATTTAAATGTTTCTATCAGCTGATGACTGTTTTTGTGTGCAATGGCAGAGTCAGGTAGTTTGTAATAAGAGCATACAGCCTACAAAAATCTAGAATACTTACCTTACAAAAATCTTGCTAGTTCTGCTTTATTTAAATGATTCAAGTATACACCTCAATCGATGAACAGGACTGGACAAAACCATTAGAAATTTTGGGAGGAAAATTTAAAGACAATAGAAAACTCTCCAGCAATAGTTGAATGGCAGGCAAAAGGTAAATTATAACCGTATGAATAAAGAACGCACAAAGCCTGCAGACATACACACAATAACAAACAAGATCCAACGAGCTATGAGTAATGTACTGTCACTTCCATGCACCATCCCCTATACCCCAGAGTTCTTTCTTTATGCAGCCCAAGATGACCTATATCTCCTAATGCTTCAGCGTCCAAAATGCGAATTAATACTATAGGAATGCACTAGGGCTGGCACATGGTGGGAGGCCATCCTCTGCCCTCCACTTGAGCATGCACACACATTTGGGCACAGAATGAATGATGTGCAAACAAACTGATGAAAACAGGCACACAGCACGCTTCACAAAGATCAAATCCTCATGATTAAAAAACTGCCATGACTTAGAAACATAATTAGTGGCTATTCAACACAACTGCTATATTTTACAAAAAGAACTTCATTGGGTGGGATGGCACAGTGGTTAAGGGCACTGGCTGCTCTTCCAGAGGTCCTGAGTTCAATTCTTAGCAACCACATGGTGGTTCATGACCATCTATAAGGGGATCTGATGCCCTCTTCTGACATGCAGATGTACATGCAGACAGAGCACTCATACATAAAAAAATACATAAATAAATTTATAAAAACAAAACAAACAAAAACAAGAAAGAACTTCATTGAACTGTTCATGAAGAAATACAAAAATGATTCTAAGATTTGAACCCAAGCACCCATATAAAAAGCTAAACACCCAGTATCAGGCACATGCACTTACTTTAAAACAAAAAATAACGGGGCTGGAGGGATGGTTCAATAGTTAAGAGCACGTGGCTGCCTCTTGCAGAGGATCTAGGTTCAGTTCCCAGCACCCATGTCTGAGTTCACAGAGAAGCATGAGTTTGATCCCCAGTTCCTAAAACAGGCATGGTGTTGCACATCTGTAGTCCCCGCCTGGGAAGCTGAGATAGGCAGAGCGGTTGTACAGTTCAGCCTAATTAGCTTGTTCCAGTCCCAGTCAGAAATCCTCTCAAAAAATAACGTGGACAGCTCCTGAGGAGTGACAATCTCCCCAGACACACAAAAATGTGCACACACAACCTATGAAATCTCATTTCACAGAAAGCTGACATAAGTTGTCTCAGTCTCTCTCTTTTTAAAAACAGGTTTCAGACATCCCAGGCTAGCCTCAAGGATGACCTTGAGCTTCTGATCCTTTCTTCTTTCTCTATCTGCCTTATGCTGGGCTTACAGCATGGGCCACAGGCCCACACTACGAAGTGCATTGAATCAAGGGCTTCTTGCATGCTAGGCAAGTAGCAGTACAACAACTGAGTCACATTCCCAATCCCATAATCCTCTTTTGATTATTAATATTTACTTTGCAATTAAACAACATAATACAACATTATGAAAAGTTAGGTTTTTTATGAAACTCAACATGGCTATTTTTCTTTTATATTTACTCTTAAGAATCATATCTTAAGTTATTAAAAGTTAGTATCTACAACCAATTAGAATACAACAGGAGTGCTGAGTGCTTTATAAATACTTCAACTAACAGTCACCAACAGCTTCAAGTCTGAGATAGGGGTCTCACCAAACTTTGCAGGTTGGTCCTAACTTGAGGGCTCAATAGATTACCATGCCCCAGCCTCGAGTCAGTAGTACCAGAAGAGTGCACTGCCAAACCCAGAACTAAAAAACTTTTATTTTATTCCCAATTGAGAAAATAAAAACTAGGCTCTGGGAAATTAGGCAATTTAAACAAGTATCCGACTTGGAGCATAAACTTGTATTTCTCAGACTCCATAGCTAGTAATTTCAATTACTGTGTTAGACATTAAGATTTCCTACGAATAGCTGGTAGTTGCACACATCTTTGGTCCTAGCACTCAGGAGGCAGAGGTAGGTAGATCTTTGTGAATTTAAGGCTAGCCTGTTCTACATAGTGAGTTCCAAGACAGCCAGAGCTACCTAGTAAGACCCTGGCTCCAAAAAACAAACAAAACAACAATAATAAAAAAAAAGACTATCTGGGCTGGTTAAATAGCTCAGCAGGTGAAGGAGCTTGCTGACAAGCTTAATGGCCCAAGTTCAATCCCCAGATCCCACATGGTGGAAAACTGACTTCTTATCAGCTGTCCTCTGACCTCATGTGCTCACACATACTTAAAAAATAACAAATGTTTTAAAAAAGCATTTATTATCATCTATAAGCCCAGTTCTGGAGAGACCCAGGCAGGGAGTTACTGTAAATTCGAGGCCAGCCCGGGCTGTGTGTGAGACCTTGTCTCAAAAAACAAAAAGATTCTCTGTAAATTCAAAATGTTTTCCAGACATGTCATTATTAATGGGAATAACATCTATATAATTTAGTAATTCTCCCAGTAGGAAATCAATAATAGGTCAAAAGGTACTTCTGCAGGTTGACTCGTGGAACTACAAATTGATGGATAATTATCCTTAATGAAAACTAATAAGTAGGTCAATAAAATCCCCCCCCCCTTAATAGATAAAAGTTTGGGGAGAATAATGTGGAAAATACTAAGAACAACTTTTACTGGACACTCCCTTCAAGGCCCCTGTGCTGTGAGGTTCTCGATAATAATGATAAGGGGCTTGGGCTGAGAATCTGCCAAACAAGCTTCAGTAGTGCTACCCAAGTGTTCTATCACTGAGCTATAAGTTTTTGATTATTTTCTTTTAAAAGAGAACAGGACAACCATGTATAAATCATCCCTCAGTACCTTAGGGATTGGCTCCTGGACACCTATGGATATTCAAACCCTTCATGTACAATGAATGGTATAGTATGTGCAAATAACCCCCACACAGAATATCTATGCTCAGTCATTTCTAGGTTAAATGCTATGTAAGTAGCTGCTATGCTATACTGTTAAGAGAATAATGACAAGAAAAGCATGTCTATCATTGACACATGGACTCATTTCTCTTCCCTCAATATTTCTAAATCATTGTTGCTTGAACCTACAGGTTCAATACCTGCAGACATTAATGATCAACTGGGTATTTTATATACTTTTAAAGATTTATTTTTTAGTCAGGCAGTGGTGGCACACACCTTTAATCCCAGCACTCAGGATACAGAGACAGGCAGATATCCAAGTTCTGGTCACAGAGTGAGTTCATGCGTGTGCTCACACAAATCTGCCTGAGGCTAGAGCTGTGACCCTCATGTCATGGATTGTGGGATCTGACCTAATTTTATCTTGAAAAAATAATACATTCCCATGGCTCAGATAAACCATATTCCTACATGACTTGTGCTCCATGTAAACAAAACTCCGCAGAAGCAGTAAGTAATGTCTTAACTCTGCACATCTGTCTGGAGCACAAGAGCCTCTTCCATCCTGTACTGACAATTTCTCTAGCTCTTCTTCTAGGACTTTGTGTTCCACGAGATCTACACAGATTTCATTCTATATTTTATCATCTTGTTTCACTGGATACATTTCACTGTTTTTGTTTGTTTTGTTTTCTTCGACAAAGGGTCTCAAATAGCTCAGGATGACCTTGTACTACATAATCAAGAATGAGGGTGAACTTCTGATCTTCCTGCTTCCACCTCTCTAGGTTATATTATGGACAACACAGTTCATTTGATGCTGGGGCTCAAATCCAGGGCTCTGTGCATGCTCGGTAAGCACTTCCCCAACTAGACCACACCCCCAGCCATGCATCACTACCTGCAAACAGAAAAGGTACAAGCAACAAGGCAATCGACCCACCTGAAGATCATTCGAATGTAAATGACACTAAAAGCCTTAATTTTATAAGTATTTGCCAAATATCTACTTTTTATCAGTCACTAAAAAAATACAAAGAAAGGAATATTTGCAAATACTTGGAAGATGGTAATATTTTGTCCAACTGAATGGTAATATTTCTTCCAACTGAAATTCTTCAAAGCAGGGGAGAAATATTATTATATAAGAAACTCACATATGTAGAATCTATTTTCTATTGCTTTCTACTTTCCTACCCACTACTTCCCCAATATGGAAGTAATTTTTCAATCTTCCAAATAACTAGCACCACACTAAAAGCAGCTGAATGAATAACCTACCTCGCTCTTCAGGTGAGAGGTCATTATCTTCCTCTCCACTGCTCTCTTGTTCCCGAGTCCGATACTTTGGCTCTGAGCCTTCAGCAGCAGCTAATCTACATAGTATTTAGGAAGACATTAGTAACTGAAATACTCGTACTATTTAAATTACTCATTCAACTTGAGTCATGATAATATCCCCAACGATTAATAATAAACAGACTAGCTCTAACTGATGAAGACAACGTAAGAAAAAGTAGGAAGGGATGCAGAGACAGTAAACAGCAAGGATAGCAGAGTGGGTACGAGAAATCAATGAACAGCAGTAACTTGTATTTGCCATTCTCATACCTTTACCATGTAGGTAACAGGATATTTATAAATAGCACCATCACACAGAGAAATATAGATTCAAGTTCTCAGGTATTCTTAACCTTCCCACTTCCTGTGTGGATTGATAGTAACTGCAGACTATAATAACATGAAAATATCTAGTTAAGGTCTGGGGATCTGACTCAGTGATAGAGCAAGTATTTAACATGTAGCCCTGAGTTCAACTGTCAGTAAACCCCCAAACCCAGATATGCTTAGCCTTTGATTTATAAATGTACAGCAGCACGCTATCTATCGGATGTCTCGACTTTGCAAAACTTGAAGTCTCTATGGGAACGAGCACTTACTTCTTAGCTAAGACATCTGGGGTCAGGACCTCACTGCTTTCCGAGTCACTATAGGCGTCTTCTTCGTCACCGATCATACTAGGACAACAAGCATGTCTCATTAACAAGCACACTATTAAAACGGATGAATGAAATACAATTGAATAGCTACAAAATCAAGATGGAAAATACAATTGTATTATTTAATTAAAATTACAATTTATTTATAGGTTTGTTGTCATCTTTAAAATTTAACTTTAAAACAGTTTGTACTCAATATATATACATAGTTAGAGACACAGCACTGGGCTGGGAATGTAACTCAGTGGTAGAGTCCTTGCCAGACAAGCACAGGTCCTTGAGTTCAGTCCTCAGCAATAAAAAGAAAGTAAGTTTAACAAGAGGGGAAAAAAGAAATAAAGAAGTAAAGAAAAGCAATCCCAAAGTACTGAAAACTCAAACTATCTAGAGAAAAACTAAAAATGTAAAATTTTGTATCCAATGAGACAGATGGACAAATAATGCAAAACAACCCATTTGTTGGTCTTAGTATTATTTTTTGATGGAACTATCTTGCTATATAGCCCAGCTGGCCTCAACATTGTGATTACTGGAATTACAACTAGGCACCAAGAATACTGAGCTGGTTTTAGAATTTGTGTTTATATATCACCATTAAGAAAGAAATGGTCTACATGGACATAGACTAGGAAAAATAAACTTAGATCCCGAGGTGGTTAATTATGACTGCCAACTTCAATGGATTAAGAAATGCATAGAAACAGAGCCAGGTAACCTCTCCTGTGTGGATCTCCCCACAAGAGCTTCCTGAGGATGCAGGATTAATCCCTAAACACAGTGATAGAATCAGGAGTGCTCACTGCATGGTCGCTTCTCTCTCCTACTCTGAGATTTCTGGCGGGCTCATGTATAGTTTTTCACATCCCTCTGACTACCTCACTGAACAGATGATATACTAACAAATCTATGGGAAAAAGAAAAGGAAAGAAAAGTGCCCAGAGGGCCTAACTGGAGGGAAAAGGTCACTGGACTCCACTGATTTGTGTGTTTTTTTTTTTAAAAAGAAGGAAACACATGTAATTGATAAGTGGGAAGGCAGAGGGATCTGGGAGGACTTAAGGGAAAGACTATAATCAAAATATATGGAATTCTCAAAAGACAAAAATATTTTTAAAATTTCTCTACCACACATTCCCTCTGTGATGGTGTTCTACTCCAAGGTCATGGGATCAAGCAAGCATGGACAGACACCATGAACCTTTGAAACCACAAGTCAAGAAAAATAGAAATCCTTCCCACTTTTTTTTCTGCCAGGTACTTGATCACAACGATATGAAAGCAAACTAATACAGACCCTAAAACCCTAATTAGTAAGATTTAAAAGTTAATTAGCTTTCCTATTCCTACAAACAGCTAGTAAAAATTTTGCTCTCATGTACTATAAAAAATAAGTGGTCTCAATTCTCAAGCCACCAAAAGAATCTTACGTAGAACTCAACTACATATTAAAAAAAACAAAAAACAAAAAACAAAAAACAACCCAAACCTGCTGACTTAGACATTTATCCATGGAAATGTGAACTAAACCCAAGAACATCTAGGATTTGAGTAGGGTATAGAAATATAACTTTTTAACTTTTTTTTTTTAAGATTTATTTATTTTTTAAGTATATGAGTACACTGTTGCTATCCTCAGATATCAGAAGAGGGCATCAGATCCCATTACAGATAGTTGTGAGCCACCATGTGGTTGCTGGGAATTGAACTCAGGACCTCTGGAAAAGTAGTCAGTGCTCTTAACCATTGAGCCATCTCTGCAGACCATTTTTTAATTTCTGTAGTAATGTTCAACACAAAATTCTAGGTTACAAATAAATTGTGTGTGTGTGTGTGTATGTATGTATGTATATATATATGTAATATATATATATATATTACAAACTAATACATACACTAACAATATGAGGCTCAGTTTAACATGATCTTTTTATAAAAAGCATTTTTGTTATTGTTAAATAAAATGTTTTAAAAGAAACAAAACAAAACCAATCTCATGCAAGTTATGATAAAAGCTAACTGATAAAAGCTGATTTTAAGAAGAAAATCCTGACTTTGGATTCTGGTTTGATAAAGGGTTTGAGATCTATACCTCAGTTACCCTGTATTAACAGGAGAAAGGGTACAAGCACTTCACTTATTCCTGTCCCCAAATTTCATTATTATTTAGTTCCTGCATCTTGTTTCACTCTTTCTATCAAGGACTGTACAATTTTTATGTGTATTTGTACTTTTTATTAGCATCACATTATCCCGTTAGTTTAAAAGATAGCCTTTTTTTGTTGTTGATGTAACTCACACCTGACATTCACAAAGTCCCTGGGAACATATGAACTGGGCACGGTCCTGTAATTCCATGACTACAGAATTAGGCAGGAAGATCAGAAAATCAAAATCATCCTCAGCTACATAGCAAATTCAAGGCTAGCCTAGGTTTCATGAAATCCTGCCAACAAAATTATAAAAAAAAATAAAAGCACATGATTTACAAATTTAGCCATAATCTCCATTAAGGGATCTACCTATTTAGAATCTGTACTGTCTCATAATGTTTATTAATGCGTGATTTTTGTCTCTTTTTGGTTACTGCCCTACAGTATTACTTCACAATTCTTTTAAAATTCTAACTGGGCACAGTGGCTCATGCCCTTAGCACACAGGAGGATGCCACCAGAGGACTAGTCAGACTTCAAGGTCAGCTTGAGCTATTATATGGTAAATTCCAGGCCAGCCCAAAATATGTGTAATCATATTGCAAAATAAATAAATAAAAAAAAATTCTGAGACTTAACATTTCCAAAATCACAAATCAGAACTACAGCATCATATAAAATAAAGAAACTAAACTGTCTGTCTTCTAGCTTCCCCACCCCAACCCCTTTTTAAACAAAGAAAGCCTCTGCTTTCTACTTAGGGAACTAAAAACCCCAAATCTCATCTTCCTTTCAAAAGAGACAGAACTTGGAGCCAGAAAGACAGCTCAGCAGTCAAAAGCACTTGCTGCTCCCCAGGGCCTGAGACTGGTCAGTGCTCAAGCAAGCAGCTCAGACCACCTCTACTCCAGCTCTAAGTAATCTCTGACTTTGGCTTGTAGCCTCCTCAGGCACCTTCACACATAATCATAAACATACATGTAACAGCAATGAAAAGGGGGGGGGGATTAGTGTGTACCAGCAGCTAACAACCATCTGGGTGTAATAAATATTCACTACAGCAATAATGTGAAGTTACACATTATTAGCAAAACTGTATTCAGGTAGACCATTAAATAGCACTGTTAAGAAAATAAGACAGATTTAAAGCATCTGTTACTTAGAAAAATTTATCAATATGCAAATAGAAACAAGCCACAAAACAATGTCTGTGTCGCATTACTTGTGGTATGGCGTGTTTGGCTCATCTATTTTCATCAAACCATAGTCTTTGTCTGCTGGATGATATGTTGCCAGGATGTTCATTTCATCCCACTTCTGAGACTTTTTACTGAAATTAAAAAGAAAAAAAAAAACAGCATTTAGTAAATGCAGTAGATATGAAATCATTAGCCAGGTAGAACTACAGGATATGAATTACAAATGTTTATTTTGTAACTAAGACCATTTACAAAGACATAGACTCTATTTTCCTCCATCTTTCTACTGGAGAAGACTGTAGTCTTTTTTGGTTTTGTCCAGTTTAAGGATCATGAGATGTGATGTGTTCTTAAACATTTTACTTATTTGCTTGATTGACAGTAATTGCATACATTACAACTGTATAACACATGAACTTATATGTTTGTATGTAAATTTATCAAAATGAGACAAATTAATAAATCAATTGCTTCACATTTTTAAAAAAGCATTTAGTATCCATATTAAAAACAAAGTTTCATAATTTATATCAGACACTCCAAACACTATTATGCTATAACATACTTAAGACTTTAACTGGCCTACAAAAGTAAAAAGTAACAATTGAAATAAAAGTCTATCTTACTATCCTATCTTAATAGTTATGTGCTTATTCTCTCTCCCTCTCCCTCTCCCTCCCCCTCTCTCTCCCTCCCCCCCCTCTCTCTCACACACACACACACACACACACACACACACACAGTGTCTCATTATATAGGAGTAGCTGACCCAGAACTTGCTATATAGAGCAGTCTGGCCTTCAACTCAGAGAGCTGTCTGCCTCTGCTGGAATAAAAGGTGTATAACACCATACCCTGCTATGAAATGTTCTTTAATAAATAAAGAAAACCTTATTAAGTTTAGATACCGCTAAGATCACAAAAATTATAGCTGGGTTGGTTTTTTGTTTTGTTTTTTATTTATTTATTTATTTTTTTTGAGACAGTGTTTCTCTGTGTAGACCTGGCTGTCCTGGAACTGAGATCCGCCTGACTCTGCCTCCTGAGCACTTGAATTAAAGGTGTGCCATCACACCTGGCTTATAACTTGTTTTTTTAATCTAGAAAATAAGTTTGCAAAGAAATAGCATATTCAGGTGTTTTAATCAGGATTTCTATTCCTGTACAAACATCATGACCAAGAAGCAAGTTGGGGAAGAAATGGTTTATTTAGCTTACACTTTCACATTGCTAATTCATCACTAAAGGAAGTCAGGACTGAAACTCAAGCAGGTCAGGAAGCAGAAGCTGATAGAGGAAGGTTTCTTACTGGCTTGCTTCCCCTGGCTTGCTCAGCTTGCTCTCTTATAGAACCAGGACTACCAGCCCAGGGATGGCACCACCCACAAGGGGCCCTCTCCCCTATCCACTCAATAAAGTCATGCAACTCAAGTGCTCCATTTTCAGAATCTTTTCGGCATTCCATGTATTAACTCAACACTCATGTAACAGTAAGACCCATGTCCCCCTTCACCCCAGGCTCCAGCAACTATTGTCCTCTTCTAGGAATCTGACTACTCTGGGTGCTTCATATTTAAGTGGAATCATACAGTGTTTATCCTGGCTTACTTCACTTAAGACAGTGTCTTAAATCTGTCCACGTTGTAGCATGTGTCAAAATCTTTTTAAAGGCCAGTTAACAGTTCAGCTAGCTAAACATTTTGAGTGCAACTTTTCAGTCTCACCCTTAATTTCTTCAAAGGTAAAAAATGGCATAGATACCCACAAGGAAGCTTGAAACTGCAGCTCAAAATCTCTTCACCCAGGAAATAGTCAAAATCTTACAAGCTTGTAATAAACCAAAATCTGAGACACATGAGCCATTATCTTTAGGCATAGAAAAACATTTTATTGTTATTAAGAATCCAGCTCATACGGATGTTCATCTCAATTTTCAGCCAACCAAATTAAAAATGCCACTAATATTCATTTAATTGGGTTAGAACTGAGTTAGACTGGGTAAGAAGAACTTGATTAACAGTAATCATTTCCTCAGACGTACTGGCCTTCTATCACATTATTTTTTTTTTTTTTTCTGTGTTACAGCCCTGTGTCCTGGAACTTATTCTGTACACTAGGCTAGCCTCAACTCACAGAGATCCACCTGCCTCTACCTCCTGAGTGCTGGGATTACAGGCATGTGCCACACCACATTCATAGTAACCTTGGGACAGAAAAACAAGCGATTTCAGTTTGTTATCCTAGTCCTACAATAAGACCATCCAACAAACAGCCTCAGTAACAGTCCTTACGGAGTTGCTGAGTCAACTAAATGATATCCACGAAACAAATTACAAAATAGCACGCAAATATAAACAATGTTTATGATGGGGAACAGGGCTCTGGAGATGGCTCTGTGATTGTACAGAGATGGTACTTGTTCTTATGAAGGACGACCCAAGTTCAGTTCCCATCATCCACATGGTGGCTCACAACCATCTGTAACTCCAGCTCAGAGAATTTAATGCAGTCTTCTGGCCTCCAAAAACACTTATATACAGTATGTACACACACACACACACACACACACAGAGAGAGAGAGAGAGAGAGAGAAAATGTTTAAGATTTGAAATTCTAAAATCTTGGGTTAAAAGTTCTAAGACAAGATTTCACTTAGCATAGCAGAGAATTGAATTTAGAAAATAAGTTTCAGTTGCTTTTGTGCTGGAGCCAAACATTACTCTCAATACTCTGCAGGCAGGGGCTGGTGGGTCTTTTATTATTATTACTTCATTATTACTGTGTGTCTATATAATTGGGGGGTATGTGTAGGGTTAGAGGTCAGCTGAAGAAGTCAGTTCTCTCGTTCCATCTTTATGTGGGATCAAGGGATGGGGAACTGCATTCACTCTGAGCCATCTCCAGTTTAAGAACAAATATTTTTAAAACATAATTAAATTGACTTTCTATTTCTAGCTAAATCTACATTTTCAGAAATTTTGTTTTGCTTAATAGCTAGATACTTTCTGTTTAGAAATCATTAGATATTATTTGCTTAGAAAGCAAACAATTCAATCTACTTATGGACAAATTCCAAGGAAGCTCACAGTAAAGAACAAGAAAGAGATGGCTCAGGGGTTGAGAGGACTGGCTGCTCTTCCGGAGGACCCAGGCTCTACTCCTAGCACTCACATGGCAGCTCACACCTGAAACTCCAGGTTCAGGTGATCCAAGCCCTTCTTCTGGTCTCCAGACACCAGGCACACATGTGGTACACAGAATACATGCAGGGAAAACATTCATGCACTTGAAAAAAAAATCTAAAATGATTTTAAATAAAAAAAAAAAAATCAAAGCAGAAAAACATTCAAGTGCTACTAATAAAAACTAATTCATTTATTTATGCTTTTAGAGCAAGCTCCAAGGATCCCTCTGTCTCCATCTCAACACTATCAATATAGGCACACACCACTATGCCTTTTTACATGGGTTCTGGGAGAAAAGGAGATGGCTCGGTGTCTAAAGCACTAGCTCTGTTAAGTCTAGCTACCTGAATTCAATGCCTAGAACCCATTTAAAAAGAAACAGTCACAGGTATTTATAACCCAAGCCACTTCGTTGACAGATGAAGATAGGAGAATCTTCTGGAAGCTAGTAGAAACAAGAGTGACTGACCCTACAGTTCAAAAGGTGAAAAGAAAGGTAAGAATGAACTCCTGAAAACTGCTGAGATCAGCAGGTGCATGCTCCAGTGTGGGCAGGTGTTCTTCCCCCCACCCCCCAAAACTTAGGTGGATATCTGGAGTTTAAAGGGTGTATCTAGTATGAGGGAAGAAAAATCAACTCTGTAAAATTGTTTTGTAAGATAATGACAGAAAGAAAAATGCAGACCACAAACAGAAATTGCATTTTCTTTTTTTTACTTAAAAAATTCTAGCGGGCAGACAGTGGTGGTGCAAGCCCTTAATCCCAGCACTCGGGAGGCAGAGGCAGGTGGATTTCTGAGTTCGAGGCCAGCCTGGTCTACAGAGTGAGTTCCAGGACAGCCAGAGCTACACAGAGAAACCCTGTCTCAAACAAACAAACAAACAAAAAAACAAAAACAAAAAAACAAACAAAAAAATCTAAGTGATTTATTTATTCTATTTTTCTACGCATTTTTTTTTTTTTTTTTTTTGCCTGCATATATGCCATGTATGGCCAAGTGAGGATGTAGGATCCCCTGGAATTGGAGTTAAGTCATGAACTGCTATGTGCATGCTAGGAATAGAATCCAGGCCCTCTGGAATAGCAGCCAGTGCTCTTAACTGCTACGCCAGTTCTTTAGCCCCAAATTACATTTTCTTAAGTTTAAGAATAAAATTTAGTAAGTATAACCCTAGTACCCTAAACCACTAATAATTTGGATTTTTTGCATTTTCTTTCTACTCTGTATCTTAAATGATATAATATATAAAATAGTATAATATATATTTAAAAGCACATTTATATTGATATATACTGTATAAGATACTTTTGTCTTCTTTTTGCCTTCTTAATAAGTAAATATGATAGAAGTTAGCTAAGGTTAGGTATTTAGATGTAATCTAACACATTTAGGACCAGCAGAAACACATATTTTCATATATGCTACTTGCTACTGAGTTTAGGATAACTTGCTTATAAAGCCGCCTTCTTTTCAGAAGGGTTCTTACTGTGCTTCCCACATTGGTCTTAAGCTTACAGATTCAAGCGATCCTCCTGTGTTAGCCTCCCAACACAGGGAGGCTAACTGCCTTTGTTAGTTGCATTTCTAGGTGTGGGCTATTATATTTGGCATCCAAAAGTATTTTGTGTGAAAAAGGCCACGTATAATACCACCAATAATTACCAAAACATGGCTGTGGCTGGCTATCTGTGCTTTTCTAACTTGCTGAGTATACAGCAGTATACAGAAATCTTACAAATGTTCACATTCAAATCCAAGAAAGACTATCTTGAAAACGGGGGAGCGGGGCACTAGAATTAAAACAGGCCCCAAAATTGCTAATTCTCAGACAGGAAACAAATGAAGAGAAGAAACTGTGAATAGAGATGATGTACATGGAAATTAGCATCCCTAACATTTTAAAGTAATTAATATCAGTGGCAGAGTAACAAAACCCAAGAAGCAAACCTGAGTTCAATTAAAATATCATGAACTACATGACATTTTCTGGGTCACAAATTCCACTGACAAAAATAAGGGTACCAAGAAATAACAGATCTGCTGTGATAGCCAATGCACTTGTTGATTTCAGTTTTCGCCCTTCTTCTAAGGTGACCGGTTTGCAGACTGTTTAAATCTTGTCCTGTACAGTCACTTCTTACTTTCACTTTGTTGGTTCCAATGTTGCCATCTCAAGGACCTCCCAGTACTTCTTGCTGCTTCTCCTGGCATATTTGATACTTTTGGCTGTGCTCAGAGTGGCCAACTGAGTTTTGCTTCAAAGTATTAAACTTTAATTTCATATTTCAATAAACAGTTGTCTTTTTAAATAAAGATTCAAGACTTTGAAGCCTGAAACCACAATTAAAACTAAACCAAGACTTAACAATAAAGCAAACAAATGGTAACTTTTAGGAAATAACCTTATTTTAACTAGCTTTGACTTTTAATACTCCACATTCTTGAGTAGATAGAAGGACAATGGTAGAGTAGAGAGTTAATTAGATCTTAAATTCTATCAGCGGAATTCAAGCATCTTGGTGTGGGGGGGGGGGGCGTGTGAGAGCGCACCTAGACTAGCCTTGAACTGGCTATGTAGCTAAGGATGACCCTGAACTCTCACTCATACCTTCCTACCTCCCAAGTGCTGAGATTATATGTGGGGGCCACTGCACCCCCCTCAAGCACCATTTTTAATTTTTTTGGTTTCTCATGACAGAGTTTCTCTGTGTAACACCCCTGGCTGTCCTAGAACTCACTCTGCAGACCAGACTGACCTCTAACTCACAGAGATCCGCCTGCCTCTGCCTCCAGAGTGCTGGAACTAAAGGTGTGCACAGCTATGCCCAGCTTCACGCACTTTTAAAAGTTGAGTTTACCTGATCTACAACTACAATAGAATCTGGCTAGCAAACTCTGAAGTAGACTATATAAACTCATCTGAGAGGCATGAAAAATTAAGTTTTCTAAACTTTTATAACAAGACAGTTAAGAATAAGGTACTGGGCTCAGTATTTTGACTCATTTAAGACTTATACTCAGGTACAGAAAAACAAATAAATCATTGGCAGCCAGAACTAACAAAATCAGTGAGTAGTGCAGATAAGCACTAAACTACAACTTTACCTACGACAGGATTGAGTAACAAAAACATACTTATGATAACTGCAAACAAATATTTTCACTCCAAATCTAAAAAATATACCTTAAAATGGATAGCATCTTATCATAGGCTAGCAATTTTTTCTTTTTCTGGTGATAGTATCTTAGAATCTCAGAATCAAAGGGCGATGTTTTTAATGAACGGTCCATACATTCACTCTGGACGCTAGGTTAGGGCTTCATAAGATGTGTATTTCCCTGGAGGTGTCCTAAAACAACTATGGGAAATCCACAATCATAGGAGAGAACAACGGTTTTCAAAACAGTTGAGCATTGCAGACACCATGCTGCAATGTGTAACTTCCCCAAATATGGATTTGTGAAATCTATTTTTTTGTTGTTGTTGTTGTTCAAGACTGGGTAGCTCTGGCTGTCCTGGAATTCCCTCTGCAAACCAGGCTGGTCTCAAACTCTCAGAGATCTACCTGTCTCTTGAGAACTGGGGTTAAAGACATGCACCACTACACCTGGCTTGTGTCTATCCATTTTTAATTAACCCCCTAAAACTAATGCCTGGCAAATTTCATCTGAGGAAACTACTCAGTGGAACTAATAGTATTAATTAAATCAGAAGAAGAAAATAAGAGTGTATGTCCAAAAGGTTAAGGCAGGGGAATTGCAATTTCAAGGGTAGTTTGGGTTATACAATAAGATTATTTTTAATAAATCACTAAAAACAAATCTCCAAATAATGATTTGATCAGTCTTGAAAAGAACTGAATAAAAATAACCAAAATGCTAAAGACTATTAGAAATAACAACCTAAAATTGATAGACTTCACTTTACCCATACATTGTCCTTAAAGACAAACAAACCAACCTTTGTACCTATGTGTACAGGGGTAGGGAACGACAACCCTGGGTGTAGGTCCTTGCCTTCCTTGTTTGAGACTGCATCCCTATCTTTTTCTAGAGTATGCCAAGCTAGCTGAAGTTCAAGCTTCTGGGGATTCAAGGATTCTCCTGTCTCTGCCTCCCATCTCCCTGTATAACCACTGGGATTACAGATGTGCATGCTATGCTCTGGGTTTACATGGGCTCTGTATTCAAACCTAGGTCCTCACACATGTCCAGCAAGTGCTTTGCCCACTGAGCCACTCTCCTCAGCCCATGTTGTTTTAAGTACTACAACCAATAGTGTGTATGAAAGTATGAATGATGAAGACATATTTGACGTGTTTGAATTTTTGTTAAGAAAACAATCTGTAATTTGTTGCTATAGATAATATCCTCCAGTAAGCGGGTGAGAGGGATAACGCTGAACAACTGCACTTTACATGATAAAGGCATATAAAAGGTACATTTCACCTTAGATGCAGGTTCTCTATTTGGGAAGTTCCTTACTGGAATCATTCTATAATCTAAACACCAATACTGAAGGTAGTTTAGTGGATGCCCAAAGACATCAGCAAAGGAGGAGAGTTTTTAACGGTCTGCAGGGAACATGTTGCCAGCTGGGGCCAAATGTGGCAAGGTCTGCTTGCTGTTTTTAGCTCTCACTCTAATATTAAAGTGTTCTTTGATTTTTCTATTATAACTACTAACATACATTCCTGGACTCCTTGAGCAAAAGGATGAGTTTTATTACCATTTGATACATGTATATCACATACTTTATACAAGCGTGTGTCTTCCTTTCCCTTCCCTTTCCATGCTGAGGATCAAACCCAGGGACTTGTATATGCAACTACATGCATACATGTTTTATTGCTATAATTTCTTTGCTTTACAATTTTTCAACAGTTGATTATAAAAAGGCGTATCTTTTACCACTTGGAACCATACATCCATCAATAACTTTAATGAACTAGTTTGGTAATGCCTGCTGAACTAGGGCTACTACAGTCAAGGCAGTCAGTCAACTACCTTATAAAATCCTTTTTAAGTGAATCTGCCCTGCCAGGAACTCTTTCAGAAGAAGCAATTTATCTAATGGAGTCAGTCTCATTTAGCGGCATCCAGGGGTGGGGGAGGACCTGCATGTAAATCTTGGGCAAGCATGGGAGTCAGAGGAGGCTAACCTATAGGACCCGGTTCTAGATCACAGTTCATCAAATCTGAGAATGTGTGCAAGTTAAGGGCGCAGAAAAATTACACATTTGGTTGTTGGAAAAAAGCTTGCCTGGATAATATAAGTCAGTGAGAACCCCAGTCCTGCTGCTTAATAGTCCAGCTGTGTTAAGTGCCTTCTGAACTTCTTAGTTTTTTTTAAGCATCTTGACCTTGCTGTTGTGTTGTGGAATTGTTTTCCCCATGCCCCACAACCTGTCAAAGGCCTTTAAAACAGCTTACTCCAAGTACACCTTGGAAAACTGAAAGAAGGCAAGAGTCAAACTCAAAGCATGGGGGTGGGGTGTTCCTGGACAACGCTAATCCCTTCCTAGTCTCTTCCGGACACAATTCTAAGTTGAACCCACAAAAGCGATTTTTTTCAAATTTCCCATAAACTTCTCTCCAGCTAGTTACTCTTACAATTCCAAATTAGACCCTTAATATAGGAGTGCCCTAGTTCTAAGATCATCAGCATCCTCAGTTACCACCTCAGTTAGAGCTACCACCACTACTACAAATTTCAGTAACCTTTCTTAAGCCTTATTTCTGAATGCAAGAGTTCCTATTATATTTTTAGCAACTCATACTATTCACGGCCCCCTTATAGTCTGACCCAGTGGTATAGTTAGTTATACCCTAGACACTGTACTGTCACATTATTTTCACTGAGCACTGAACCCTGGGTAGTTTTCTCTGTAGAAATGTACCATTATATAAATGTATATGCCATTATACAAATGCACCATAATTAATATTTCACCAGTTCTCACTAATGGACCTTGGGCAGTTTCCAGGTATTTACTAATACACACAATGCTTTACGTCAATATCTCAAGTTGCCTCTCTCAGAAGTGTTGGATTTAGATATGCAAAACAGGACCCAAACTAGAAAGCACCCAAAACTCTAGCTGCAAGTACAAAAATACTTAGCAATAGTAACTTTCCATTAAATATAGGTGAGTGATTTTAAAATTCTGGTTTCATTTAGCGCAGAGATAATGACAGACCAGGAACTAAGAGACAAGTGCTTAATGGAGAAATGTTTGTGCTCCTGGTTGTTGGTTTTTTGTTGTTGCTGTTGTTTTGTTTTGTTTTTTAATTTTGATCTCATTAGCCTGAACCTGGACTGAAATTTAAGGGCAAAAAAGAAACTCCTTTACCGAAGAATTTTAGCTACCTTGGCTTAGGCTGGAGGCATAAGAAAAAAGCCTAACAGTTAAAGCTTTGAAACTTCAATCTGATTCCTCAGCGTTCCCAAGGACACGAAGTTCAAAAACCAGGATTAAAATGTACACATGTACTTTAAAAATAAAACGCGACAAACGCCACCGCCTCTGGTCCCGCTCCACCCCGCGGCCGGAGGGGCAGGGCTGAGGCCGGTTCCCCGCGGCCGCCTGTCCGCCGGGAAGGCGAGACTTCCAGGCCCGCCTCCCGACTCTCACCTCAGCTCTTCTTCGACGGTCCGGCGGGGCTGTTCGGCCGAGGCCACCATCGGGGAAGCCGCAGAGGTCTTGTTCTTCAGGATTCCCTTGATGGGCCGGTGCGAGGCCGTCGAGGCCGCCATTGCCGGTCGCTCCGGCTGCCGGCTCAGGGTCGCTGCTGGCGTGGGGTCCCGGAGGAGAAGAGGTGGGCGCTGCAGAGACCCTTCAGGCAGCCGTGGAGCCCAGGCCGGGCTACAGCAGCCGCACCCGCTGTCGCGGAAACCACTACCGGCGTCTCCGTCACGACACAATGACCGCAACGCCACAGCCGACGCCGCGCGGCGGGCGGCCCTTCGCCGCCGGCAAAGAAGCCCGCAGCCCGCGGAGGAGGCCGGCCTAGTGCCCCAGCGCGGGAGCGACGCGGACGCCGAAGCCAAGCCCGGCCCGGCCCGCCCTCTCGCGATATCTAGGGCGGGGCGGGGCGAGAACAAAGCCGGCCTTCTTGCCCCGCCCCTTCCCGCCCGCCCCGCCCCTCCTCTGCGTTAGGCCAGCTCAGTCCTGGCCCAGCAAGTGTGTAAATCTTCAGTGAGAGACCCACTGTCTGCTATACAGATTTATACTACCAAGCACCGTACCATCGCCGTATGAAGCCTTGTTGATATTTCTGTCTTATGACAGAAAACTGAGGCTCACGGGGACTCACTCCACAACGATAAGAGATGTTAGCTGACTGAACGATATAGCTCCCGTTTCTATTTAATCTTTGTAATCATTTCTTCTTTCTTTTTTTTTCTTTCCTTATTTGAGACAAGATCTTTTCTATGCAGACCAAGCTTGTCTTGAACTCACAGAGATCTACCTGCCTCTGCCTCCTGAGTGCTAGGATTAAGGGTCTGTGCTACCACACCTAGTCCTTCATAATTTATTTAACTCCTTAGTATAAAATCATAGAATATCAGTATTGGAATGGTCCTCAACGATCTATTATGAAACCACGGAATAGTGATTTTTATGATATCATAAAAAGCCTGCATTGGAATAATATAACCTCTTTATAGCATTGGAGAAGCCAATGGACAGAAAGAACTAACCACCACTTCCACGCAGTCGGTCCATAGTATATGACAACCATAAGGCCTTTGTGCCTAGAAGACAATACTGTTTGGTGTCTTTAGGACTCTGCTCCTGGTAACTGTATCAGGTTTCCTGAAACTTGTTCAGATTTTCCAGGCTGTCCCCTGGCTGAGTTCCTGCCAGAGGAAGGCCTCAGTAAGGGAAGGGCTGCTGGTAGAGATAATGGAGGGGAAGTGCTCAGGAAGGAGAGAAGGGAAGCGGCTTTGCGCTCATATTGCTGAATGTGCTCTCCTGGGATTTCTGAAGCAAAGCGATGAGAGCCGTCCTTGGCTTGGGGCCCACCTCTGTTCCCAGTCAAATGTTTCCTCCTCCCTCCTTGGCTGGGATCTTGTTAGAACCTGGCAGCCAGGTCTAAACCAGAGGTGTTTTGAGCCGAGGGAGTGGGGGGGGGGGGTTGGGGGGGTTGGGGGGGAGCAACATGCTGCCTCTTCTCGGTCTGCTTCCTGTTAGAGCCTAGCTCAGCACTGATAATCTTGTTTTGAAGAGAAGACACAAGACTTTTCCTTCATGTTCATAATTATTGGGTCATTCGCTTTGTTCCTGCTTGGCCAAACTGAACTGTGACTGGCTCATACTTGACATCGCCCTGCTTGGAGAAAGGGAGCCCTCTAATGAACAGGGCGGCCACAGCTTAACATAATGTGTTTTATTACAGTAAGCTAAAAGGCGCTGGGATAGAAGGTGGGTTCTCTGAGGAGCTTTGGAAAATGTTTCCCTCACCAAAGTTACACTTTGGCTTCATTCTCGTATGCTTGATTCCATAAAAAAGTGAATACAGAGGAACATTCCTTGGACAGAAACCATCATGGGAGTTTGGCTGCATGCTTTTAGGTACCAGATAGGTTTTCCTCGCATTTTACAACAGTCAACTCACTGTCTACCTTGATGGGGCCAGAAGACCTCTAAATGCCTCTGAACAGAAGCTCTCTCCCCCTCCTTCCATGAAGCTAGCCTTCCGAGGTGTCACCTGGAGCAAACAACACAAGCACCATCTTTGATGGTGTCTGGGCTACAACTTCCTGCTCGACTGCCTAGAGAGGGACTCTTCCAGTTTGGATTCTGTTTCTGGAAGTAGCTTTGAAGCTCAAAGCAGATCACGAGCATCATTTTAAAAGAAATTGGGGCAGGTGAGATGATTCAGCAGGCAAAGTGTCTGCTGTCAAAACTGACCTGAGGTGGATCCCTAGGACCAACGCGGTAAAAGGAGAGAACCAACTCCTATGAGTTGTCCCCTGACCTCTAAACATATACATGTATACACACACAAGTGCGTACACACACACACACACACACACACACACTAAAATGTAAACAAAAAATATAAATTGAACAAAATTGTCTGCCAGGCATTCTTTTCAAGATTTATTTTTTTATTTATTTAATGTATATTTAATGCAGGCATCAGACCTCACCATAGATGGTTGTGAGCCTCCAATGTGGTTGCTGGGAACTGAACTCAGGTCCTCTGAAAGAACAGGCAGTGTACTTAACCACTGAGCCATCTCTCCAGCCCCCACTTTTGTTTTTGTTTGAACATTTTGTGGTGGTTGCCTGACCCAGTGCAGCCTGGGGGGTGTGGGGGGAGATGTTTGTAATGCACCCTTAGCATGTGGCTTAGTCAGTTGGCTTTCTGTCCCTTGGATGGACTGCTAAGGCCAACAGTGCTAGAGTTCCCATCCAGAGCAGTCTTCTAAATTCCAAAGCTGGAAATGGCTTCAGCAGCTGCTTCTATCCCACCAGGCTGAGCTACCTACCTCAGGTCAGTGAGCGTGCCCCACCCCAACCTCTGGAAAATACTCAGAGGTTATGACTTAATGACCGATGAATCAACACACACGGCTGTTGGCCAGGAATGGCAGGGTGTCCTTTTTCTGTTTAGGTAATTCCTCCCTGGGCAGAAAGATCACAGGTTTTTGCAGGGGCAACATTATCTGATCAAAATACACAAAGTCTTAGAAAGGGAAACAGAGCCCCAAAGGGTGCCAAGAACAAAGATGAATTATTCTCTGCTTGAAAAAGATGTGCTTTGATGTGCATCCCCAGAACTCTCTTCTGTTGCTCTTCAAAGATAGTGCGGCAGAAGCTTGGGAGTGACCAGGACAGCTTCTCTGAGATAGAGCGCAGGCCCTTCTCAAGACACAAAGCTTTCACTAGTCTCTACATGCTTTAAAAATGAGTTACACACAAAGAATCTGGACAAGTAGTCCCTTTCGAAGTCTGTGAGATCCAAACTGGGAAGAGCCAGGATAAGCTGCTCAGATCTGGGGAGTGGTTAACAAGAGATGTGAATTTGTGCTTTGGCTAACTTCTGAGTTTATCTTGTGCTAGCTAGAAATCACTCCAGAGTGTTTGTTTGTTTTGTGATCGAACGTTTTCCACAGTTGTTTACTGGTTTGGTTTGTAAGTTATTGAAGAAAACAAAGAAACAAACAAACATTGTAATTTTATTGTGTCAATTTGGCCAGATTAAATTGCAATTTCTTATTCTATAAACTCATAATGGGATAAGGTGCACACTTTGATTTCAAAGACAGAGGCTGAAGTGCTGCTGGAGGGAGGGCGTGTTCTGATCATGGACCAGGCCCTGGGTTTCATTCCCAGCATGGTCCCCACCTACTCACACAAAAGTTATGGGGCTGGTGAGGTGGCTCAGTGAGTTAAGGCACTTGCCACCAAGCCTGGCAACCCAAGTTGACTCCAGAGACCCACATGGGGAAAGAAGAGAATTGACTCCCTCTGGTTGTTCTCTGACCTCCACACACATGTATGACATAAGTGTATGTGTACACTAGAGCACATGTGCGCGTGCACACACACAATATCATGTAAATAAAATAAAATAGCAAGTCCCAGGCTACATGTGATGGATGTGGTATAAATACTTCATGGGGGACATTCAATGTTTTGAAGCCCTTATAGTCGTCATTTATAACAGGAAGTCTTTTCTACTGTTTGCATTTGTCCTACTTGGAGATGTCTCAAATATAGAATTGTATTCTTTTGTTCGGCCATTTGTGATGTCTGGACACTCTGCTTCTCTGTCCATTTGTCTTTATGCTACTCTCATACTTTCCAAGAAACTGGGTTGCAAAATGATTTCGATAGCTTACCGGCTCTGCCATGTACTGTGTTAAAGATCGGGACAAACAGTACCTTGCTCCTCTGTTTGGTTAAGGACCTAAGCGTTTAGAGGCTGTTTACCATGTAGGCTAAAGTCAAAGCTCCAGAAGCCTTCACAAATTGGCATCATCTGTTTCTCTAGATTCATTTCTCCTTCTCTTATATAATAGTTTTATTAATTTTTGAGAATATTACACAATGTATTTTGACCATATTTATCCCTACTTCTCCCAGATCCACCCCCCACTCTCTGCCCATCCAGCTTCCTGTTTCTCTCTTTTTCTGTCCTCCGTTTTGAACCATCAAAGATCCCTTTCTTTTCATGTTCACTTCTTTTCCTTATGTCCTTTGCACTGGTCACATTGTCTTTTAAAAGGTGCCACTGTACCCCCAAACATAGAAGGTCTTGCATCAAATTAGAGCACATAATAACTTAAATAACACCTGATACAGCCAGATATCATAGATGCTTAGAGGCCTAACTATGAGGGAAGCTGAGACCACTTAACCCAGGGAGTTCTAGGCCAGCCTGAGTTATGAGGTAAGACCCTACTTCTCAAAGCAAACAAAAGGAAACAAAAGTCCCCCTGGTTAACATAAGTAGGAAAATACACTTGTAAAAATAGCAATGTGGTTTTCATCAAGTACAGAAACAAAGATGGGAGAAACACACAAAAGTAAGTGTGTGTCAGTTGTCTGTTAAAGAAGACCTTTACAGAAAGGATTCCAAACCTAAAATAAAAAGAAGGAAAATCCTGTGCTATCACCTTTTCATGAAGGGGTACACTTACTAGTTTGTATGAAATGTTATCCCCAGATTGTACCCTCAGGTCACCCCCATTCAAATGTAACTTCTGTTTCTGACTCCACCGAAGCAAAGCTGGTTCTGTCTCTGTGAGATCTCCAGGACTGTTCATGTCTCTCTGTCACATGTACTAGCATTCTCTTGGAGTCCATCGCTCTCACAATGGCCTTTATGTCTTCTATTGTTCTCCAATGGGCAAGCTTCATGACCATGATGTCTGCCATATAAATTCTCAACAAGCATTGGGTAGCCCTTCTCCATAATGGCTTCCAATACTTCTCTTTCATATCTCTGATCTAGAACATTCCAGAGCACAAAAGAACTGGCTTTTTACTGTTTCTCATATTTGGGAGTGTTCTCATGTCTTTTTTGTTTGTTTGTTTTTTGTTTGTTTGTTTTTCCGAGACAGGGTTTCTCCGTATAGCCCCGGCTGTCCTGGAACTCACTCTATAGACCAGGCTGGCCTCGAACTCAGAAATCCGCCTGTCTCTGACTCCCAAGTGCTGGGATTAAAGGCGTGTGCCACCACTGCCCGGCCTCCGGTGTCTTAAATAAAAAAAGTGAGGCCAAAAGATGCTGAGGGTGTGTCTTGGTAGTAGAATGCATGCTTAGCATTAACAATGCCCTGGGTTTAATATCTAGCACCTCTCCTGAAAAAGAAGCCCATGTGAACACTAATTTTACCTCCATATATTTTAACATGGCACCTGTACTATTGTCTCACAGGCAATCAATTAGATTATTACTTCTAGCTGTCTGTCATTAATTGTGTCCCTGCTTGGAAGCCTAACTCTGTCCAAGATAGACATATAGTCAATATTAATTTTGCCCTAATTTTATAAAAGTCTACCACATTCCTAATACTCTGACAAATGTTTGTTTGTGTATGTATGGAATATTTATGTGTTCAGGTCAGTATGTATGAACACATAAGTACATACATGTATGATACCTGTTCAGGCCAGAAGTTGACACTGGTTGTATTTCTCAATCACTTTTTACCTTACCTTTTGAGACATGGTCTGTCCCGGCTAGTTTTATGTCAACTTGATACAAGCTAAAGTCACCTGACATTGAGAAAATGTCTCCATAGGATCAAACTTGAAGGGAAGCTTACAGGGCATTTTCTTAATTAGTGATTGATGGGAGAAAGCCCAGCCCATTGTGGGTGGTGCCATCCCTGGGCTGGTAGTTCTGGGGTCTATAAGAAAGCAGGTTGATCAAGCCATGAAGAGCAAGCCAGTGAGCAGCACTCCTCTATACCTCTGCATCAGCTGCTCCCAGGTTCCTATCTGGTTTGAGTTCCTGTCTTGGCATCCCTCAGTATACTGTTACTCCAGCTATGTAAGCAAAATAAATCCTTCCCTCCCCAAGTTGCTTTTGGTCTTATGTTTCATCACAGCAATGGTAATACTAAGAGGTGGTCTCTCACTGATCCTGAAGCTCATTGGTTATGCTAAGCTGGCTGGCCAATGAGCTCCAGGAATCTACCAGTCTCAACTCACCACCCCAGTGCTGGGTTGCAGACAATAGTTGCTGTCACAATTGGATGCTAAGTATCCAAACTCAGGTCCTCATACTTGTGTGGAAGACACAGCACTAACATTTCCTTAGCACTGTTCATCTGTGCTGGTTAGTGGCAACTCTATCTGCCACATTTCAGAAGAACCGAGAGTCGTTAGTATCCTTACATGTGAAATTACATTCCGTGAAGAATTAGAATATAATTCTATTAAATCAATGCTCTAATAGCTTGAAGCAGAGTTTAACCACAAATGTTTTGGCTCCCTCACTGAACTTCTTTCAATCTTTCCAGGCTCTGGGACCCAGCCAAGCCCTTCCTTCCTGGGACAGCTGGAGCCAATTAGGCCAGCCTGGCCAGCTCTTAGGAGTCAGGTGACTCTTAGGAGTCAGACAAGTCCTTTGATTCCTCAGGGAGGCTCATTACCTAGACTTGCCATCCTGTCAACCACAACTCACCTTGGACTATAGCCTCTGTCCCTACCATCATCCTGAGATATCTCCATGTTCTTCTGCCCTTTCTGCTGTACATTCCAGCTCCATTCCTCAACACCAAACTACTTCTGCTGGATACCGTGCAGAGTTCTTGGTAACAAAAGTAGTATGGGCTGGCATCAACCAATCAGATAGAGTGGCCATTGTATAAATCTGAGGTCATGTGAGTCATGTTGGCCTCTACTAAGTATTAGCCTTTTACTTGGGGGGATTTAATGGGAGGTCCAGGAGTGGTCAGTGATGAGGAACATCTAGAAGGCAACAGAAGACTGAATTCTAGGGCTGGAGAAATGGCTCAGTAGCTAAGAGCACTTGCTGCTCTTCCAGAGGACCAGAAATCCTAGCCCCCATATCAGGTGCTTTACAATACCAGGTAACTCTAGCTCCAGAGCATCTGATGCCATCTTCTGGCATCCTTTGGCACCTGCATGCATATGCCCATATACACAGACATATAGAGACACACACAGACACACACATACAGACACACACAGGCACACACACAGAGACACACAGATACACAGACACACACACATACACACACACACAAAACATACATTTTAAGGTATATGCCTTTAATCTCAGCACTAAGGAGGCAGAGGCAGAGGCAGAGGCAGAGAGGCAGAGAGGCAGAGAGGCAGAGGAGACAGAGGCAGATGGGTGTCTGTGAGTTTGAAGCTAGCCTCATCTACACAGAGAATTCCAGGACAGCCAGGGCTACATGGAGGGGCCCTGTCTCAAAACAAAAACTGAGGAGCAAATGCCTACCAAGTGGTACTATTTTCTAGCGTACACCCACTAATGATCAGCCCTGGTGTTCCAAATGTCTTCCAAAGACTGCCTACCTTTCTCATCTCAGCACTACCCTGAGTTTAATTTTCTGTGCTGTCCTTGCAGACAGTAACTGGCAGTTTATCTATGAGCCATGGTGCAGAGCCGATAAGAAACTGAGCTGTCTCCTGGCCTCCCAAGATTGCTTCCTTCATTGTCTCTGTCCTCATCCTGGTGTACCTCAAGACAAACCCCTCCTCCCTCATTGGCACCTACAGATTCTCTTACAGTTGTTGCCATCTGGTAAGTTCCTGTCAGTCTCTAAATTTCATCAAGAACTTTGGTTTGGTCTTTTGCTTGTTTGTTTTGTTTTGCCATTTAAGAAACATTTATTGACAATCTGCTATATCAAATAATTTCCTACAAGGTGTGTAAAGGATTGTTCTTGTCCAGGGATCTTGACCCACTTTGTTTTGTCCACCAATTACAGACTTAAAAGACAGGAAAAAGCTCAGGTCCAGAAGGTGGCAACTGGCGATAAACTTATTACAGGTTAAGAAACAAAAGTTTTGATCGGTTGTTTCTAAAAACATCAAAAGCTGTGCCCATGAAGCCTCACCAACACGGATGCCTCAACTGAGCTGAACAAGAACAACAACAATAGAAAATGGTAAAGGATGGGGGAAGCCGGAGAGATCGCAGCCCTACACGAAGAACTGCAGGCGACTAAGGAGTACTGAGAGTAGGAGAAATAGTCTTCTCCAGGGAAGAGTGCGTCAGCTGTTGTTCAGTAGCAAATGCTCAGCTCTGAAAACACATGCACGCGCACACGCACTCACACACACACACACACACACACACACACACACACGTGCGCGCGCACACACATATGTGTGCACCTGCACAGAGGGAAGGGAGAAATAATATAATGATAGTAGCAACATCATCAAATATTATTGTATATTACCAAATTTATATATTTATATAAACAATATAAAAATAAATATTGTATATATTGTACATACATTAATATAGTATATATTGCATACAATATTGTATAAATATTGTATGTTTATATGTACAATAAATATCTATTTGTATATATTAACTTTATATATTTATGTATGTATCAAGTACATATAAATTATCAAATATTATATATCAAATAATATTTTTAAACTACACGTACTTTCTCTCACAGTTCTAAAGGCTTTCCTGAAGTCAGGGTTGCAGGTGGGTCACACTCTTGGATGGAGTTTTTGTTTTATTTTGTTTTTGTTTTCTGGTTTTTGAGAAGAGGTTTTACTATACAACCCAAGCTGTTCTGGAACTCACTCTGTAGATCAGGTTGGCCTTAAATCTTTGGAAATCTTCATGTCCCAGCCACTGAAGTGCTGATAAGTGTCACTATGACTGGAGTTCTTATTTCCTCTCAGCTTCTGGTGGTGACGTCACACAGCTGTCTTCCTTAACTCTCAGATGCCTGTCCTAATCTACGCCTTTGTCCTGAAAATTCTCTGTGTGTGTTTCTAGCTTTATGTGGTGTTTTCTTCTCTTTCTTTCTTTTTTTTTTTTTTTTTTTTGGTTTTTCGAGACAAGGTTTCTCTGTGTAGCCCTGGCTCTCCTGGAACTCACTCTGTAGACCAGGCTGGCCTCTAACTCAGAAATCCGCCTGCCTCTGCCTCCCGAGCGCTGGAATTAAAAGCGTGCACCACCACTGCCCTGCCTGCTTTCTCCTCTTTCAAGGACATCAGTCAGACAGAATTGGGGCCTATTCTAACGTCCTCATTGCAACCTGATTCAGTATTCCAAGACTCCAGGTAAGGTCACATTCACAGGAACCGAGGATTAAAGCTAAAATGTATCTTTTAGGAAGACACTGTTCATCCCCTAACAGTTGGACAGGAAGTAAAGACTAGGTACGATCAACAGGAAAATTAAAACCATCAAGTAGCATTGAGGAGTCATGTCATCTAGACTCACACGTACAAAATTTGAATTAGTGATGTCTGAGAGGGTTGCTCCTTTGGGAACTGCAAGTGGCTGAGTCTCAGCTTGATGTCTAGAAAGGATCTTAATTCAACAGTGGTATCCTGCAATGTGTCCGAAGCCAGTCTTAAGCTAGCTACCTCCCCACATGAATACCTGCATTCTTTGGAATCTCTTTCGTGATCGGTGTCAAGTTATCATTTCAGACTCCTGATTCCTGTCACTTCCCACACGCAGTTCATCACTAAATCCACATGACTCTGTCTCCTGAAAATCTCCTGTGTCTGCCTTTGCTTTTTCAGGTCCCCATTGTAACACATCAGTGTTTGGCCAAGTGGTTAGTGTCCCCTCAATGTGTGACAAATGAGGTGGCTTGTCTGCTGAGCACCACCAGCCTTTTCTCTTCAGACTCTGGTATCCATCCCTGGACCCTCTGAGGGCAAGCATTTGCTTCCAAGAGGACACCAGCCTCTGACTTGCTGAGTAGGAATTTTTTTTTCTTTTTTCTATTTTTCAATGTAAATTCATAAATTAGTATGTCTGGCTTTTCAATCCTAGTTAATTTTTTTTTTTTTGAGGTTTAAATCCTTCAACCACTCTCTACCTTCAGATTGAAATCTGAACTAATCATCTATCTAACCATCTATCATCCATCTATTTGTCTATTGATCTGTCATCAATTGATCAATCTATTTTCTATCTTCTATCACCTATCATCTGTTTGTCTATCTATCTATCTATCTATCTATCTATCTATCTATCTATCTATGTATCCACCCATCCATCTATCTATCTATCTATCCATCTATCTATCTATCTATCTATCTATCTATCTATGTATCCACCCATCCATCTATCTATCTATCTATCTATCTATCTATCTATCTATCTATGTATCCACCCATCCACCTATCTGTTCACGATCTGACTGTTGGCCACCGAGCCCTTCCTCTGTCTCCCACTGCTGGTCCACAGGCCCTCATACTTGAGTCCTTTCCTGAGGTAGTCTTTCTCCTGCTTTTCTTGTAAATACAGCTTTGGATTTGTTTCTGGAGGAATCCTTGCTCAACTTATCCCACAGTGTCCTGCTCTGCCCTGATTACAGCCTTCTAAACATATGTGATCTTCAAGTCCTATGCTGTAATCTTTGGTTTCTTGTTTGCATTTTCCTTTAGATAGTGAGCAAATCCAGCTGGGTCCAGATCAATTCTCCTAAAAGCAGAATGTCAGAACACTGTCCTTTTAGCATCTATTGGGTATTGAAGCTTGTTCTTTCATGTCCCTCCTTCCTTCCTTCCTCCCTCCCTTCCTTCCTCCCTTCCTCCCTTCCTCTGTCCCTCCTCCTCTCTCATCCTCTCCCTTCCTCTTTTCTTCCTCCTTCCTGTCCTTCCTTATCTTCTTCCTTCCTTTCCCTCTCTCTTTCTTTCTTTTTTCATTTCTTTATTCACTTTGACCATTTGTATTTTGCTTTCTTGACAAAATGGATTTCCAGAGATATTAGACAAGAACTTTTTGTGCCCTGCCCCTTCCAGGAATGGGTTACTGCCATAAGAGTTGGCCAGGGAGGCTGCAGGGGTCTTCAAAAAAATAGGACTCTCTTCAGTCCTCTTGCTTACTTATAGAACTAGAGGGTGCGCTCCTGCTGCTGAAGACACCACACACCACCGTTTAGAGGTAGAGATAAAGCAAGCTGACAGAACTAGAAACTTCTTCCTTGCTCATTAGCTTTCAAAGTGCTGAAAGGAGCTGTGCAGGCTGCTGGGGGGAGGAAAACAACGATGGTTTTACCCAGCGGTGAAACCTACAAACTACAAAACCAACTGACGGGGTAAGGTATGCCTACCTGTGCAATAGTGGCATGGCTGTTGTGGAATAACCAACCACTCATTGGTTGGAACTGCTCCGTAGGTACTGTAGTGGGTACTGTAAGCCTGTTTAACAACCGTGCCTGGGGACGTTGTAAGTCAAGGAACGTACTGCTATTGTGCAACACAGTATCTAACTGCCATCTAGATGTATATGTAAGAAAGAGACCTGTAGAGAGGAGAGGGAGGGCCTAGACAGTCCTGGGAAATGGCAAAGAGCAGTGGGTGATAGTGCACAGAATGTATTATATGCATGTGTAAAATTGTCAAGGAACAATTACTAAAAAATAAGAAAGTATACATATTTTTAAAAGAAATGACATACTGAAATGAATTTTCTTGTATTTCACCTCCTCAGTCCCCAAATTATAATAAATTAGCACAATATCTGAATACATCTCCAAAATCCATGACACTCAGGAAACTCTACCCTTACTAGAGGAAAGAAAGCATAAAAGTTAAATTTGTATCAAAACATGTTATTATACAAACAAGAATCAAGGAGATAAACCATTTGAGGTAAAAAGAACCCAGGTCTTACACATGGTAGGCAAGCAAGTCCATTCATTTATATCCCCAGCCCAAAGTGATATACCCTATTGCCCAACCCCAGCACTGGAGATCCGACCTAGGGCCTTCCGTGTGCTACCAGAAGCACACACCACTGAGCTACATCCTTAGCTAATTTAGGTAAATAACTTGGAGTTGACATACATACATGGGCTTATTTTGGGAGGTGGTAATTCTAAAAACAAGAGTCAGCTGCCTTCCTGCCAACCTAACACGTGTGTTAGGGTTTGTAGGCATAATTCAGATAATGCGTCAAAACAATCCTCACAGCAGAAAGCTGAAACCATTGTCCCTGAGACAGAAAATCCCCGTACTTGGTTGTATTGACTGAGCAATTAAATGCAGTCTTTTCTGGAATGTTCTATAGATTCTATTTTTAGAGCTGTGCTTGTTTCCTTTGCATTTTTTGTTTTTTGAAGGTGATCGCTATTCTTCATTTTAATTGCTTTCTTCTCTCTGTGATTTCTTCTATCTAACAGTTAGGAAATACCATCCTTCTACGTTGAGACACACCTCTTAGGGTGCCTATTAGTTGAGTCTAAGTTTTTTGTTGGTGGTGTTTGCTTTGTTTTGTTTTTCTGAAATAGAATCTTCCTGAACAGCCCAGAATTTCCAATTCCCTTGTTTAGCCTTCTGAAATGCTGGAATTATACTGTGTGAGCAGTAGCACTAAGTCTGGGGATTACTATCTTTTTTCCAGGGGCTGTGGTGTTCAAAACAGGGTTTCTCTGTGTACTGCCCTGGCTGTCCTGGAACTCACTGTGTATACCTGACTGGCCTCCAACTCACAGAGATTCTCTTGCCTCTGCCTCCGATGTGCTGGGACTAAAGGAGCAGGCCAACAAGCCTAGCAGGGGATTACTATCTTCAACATGCTGTAATAGTTGCTTTGGTGGGGTTGGAGAGATGGCTCAGCGGTTAAGAGCACTGACTGCTCTTCCAGAGGTTCTGAGTTCAATTCCTAGCAACCACATGGTGGCTTACAAGCATCTATAATGGGATCCAATGCCCTCTTCTGGTATGTCTGAAGAGAGTGACAATGGACTCACATACATAAAATAAAATTTTTCAAAAAAAAGTGGCTTTGGCAATGCTAGACACAGTAAATTAATAATATTGGTTAATGAAAAGACCTGTTACTGCCAGGTATGCTTTCAGTCCCAGTACTTGGGAGGCAGAGACAGGCAGATCTCTGAGTTTGAGGCCAGCTTAGTCTACAGAGTGAGTTCTCGAATAGCCTGGACTACACAAAGAAACCTTGTCTTGGAAAAAAATAAAAGACTTGTTAGATGTCTGAGACAGGACTCTAAAATGGTCATGCCAGTGATGAATCACTTTTCTCATAGAACATAATGATCCATCCGTACCTTCTCCCTTAGTTTGCAATGAAATTAATCATGACAAAAAGATGATAGCTTGTGGTTTTTATTTGTTAGAATTTTTTTAAAGTTTTCTTCTTTTACTGATGAACCATATTTTTCTCTTATATTTCAAAAGAGGTTTCTGAAGTTGCTTTTGGTCCAGGTGTTTTTATTACAGCAATAGAGACCCTAAGACAGCGTCTCAGCAACTACTCCCTGAGACTGCTGTGTAGGCAGCATTGATTTGTCAGACACAAAACTGACTTTCTTATTGAGTTAGGGTTTTGTCTCATGAATACAAATAGTTTCATAATTATATTTTATTCTTATATGTTGTTTTTGGTTGTGAAGAGAAAGGAAAAAACAAAACTATTCTTTTTTTTTTTTTTTTTATAAAAGAAAATCTGTATCATCCTATGAACAAACCACTTCTTTAGTAGAAGCCAGGGTTCAAGTTCAAGTTGTAAACTGTGACGAGTGACGTAGTTCTGTTGAAGTCACTTCATTTGGCTGAGCGCCAGGTTCTGCATTTAGAAATCAAGTGTGCGTGTGAGGGAGCTGGTACTTTTCCAGTGGTCAGTTGTGGGAACATGCCAGAAATAGACATTGGGAAGCTCTCTCAGCTGAACATGTCTAGGCAAGTGGATACAGACATTTTGTATCTAGGTTCTGTCCTCCACTTCTGTCACTGATTTTGTTCAGGGTCGTGGGACATCTCTTAAGCCTCTGCACCTTCTCATCCATTTGTCCATTCACTCGTTCATCCAGTAAACATTCACTAAGTGTCACGGTTCTAGGCACTGGGATTACAAGAGTACAGAAAAGTGGGATGGCAGCTTTCAGAAGCCATGTTCCAGTAGAAGACATGAACAATGAAAGTATAAACAAATAATAACATGATAGCCAAGGTTTATGAGAAGTGATAAGAAAGAAATCAAATGGAGAAAGTGCTGGAAACCTCCTAGGGCAACTGCTTTTAGGGAGATGCTTCCTGAGGTGTCTGTCATCCAAGCCGAGACTTAACAAAATGTGGACAACCTCAGCTTGAAGCCTTCCGAAGCAATTATTAGGAATTTGCAAAAGTGACTCATCTAGGCTGCTTCCAACACATATGACAAAATGCCTCTAAGAAAAATACATTACATCAGCCTCAGTTTGTAGGTTCCCATAGCATCTTCTAATGGGTTGGTCCTGAGCATTGCCAACCACTCCCTCAATTTGGAGAGAGGATACAGGGAGTCCTTTGACTCTATGATTTGTACACTGGCCTTTGTTTCAGACCAGGCTGCAGGCAAGGAAGAAACACCCACTTAGTCACAGCTCTAATGCCCTGGCAAAGAATAGCCACCTGCTTCTTCCAGTTCTGCCTAAGCTGGCCAGGGAGCTCCTGAGCCCATTTGTCATCTCCTGGAGATGGAGTTGACTCAGAACACTAGCAGTCATTTTGACCTGGGATGGGGGGGGGGACAGAAGGCTTGGATGGCAAGCAGGTGGAGCTGGTGGCTGTCTATGTAAGATGTTTGGAATTTTTCTCATCTGACTAGTTCACAATGCTGGGAATTCTATCAAAGCATAGCATGTAATCCATTCAGTCTTTAAATTCCTTCTGGGTTTTCTTTTTGGTGGGTGGGGTACTCTGTTCTTCCATTAAGGTTCAGTTTTGGAGGACACCACTCTTTTAACACTGTAATTGTTCTTATATATATTATTACATGTAGTCCAAAATTAGTCATGAGCTGGGGTTGGAGGCACATACCTGAGCCCCAGCCCTTGGGAGATAAGAAAAGAGGATTTCTGTAAGCTTGAAGTAGCTTGGGCTCTCTCTCTCTCTCTCTCTCTCTCTCTCTCTCTCTCTCTCCCCTCCCTTCCTTCCCCCTGCCCTCTGTGTATGTGTGTGCATGGCTTCAATCTTCACTTTGGCAAACACTATGAAGCAGACGCTATGACCCAAAGCAACTTAGCAGAGGAAAGGTTTCATTTGACTCACAGCTCCATCATGGAGGGAGGAAGTTAGGGCAGGACCTTAAACAGGACCCTGAAGCAGAGACAAAGGAGGAATGCTACTCGCTGGGTTACTCAAGCATCATGCGTCTCTAGTTTCCCTATTCAGCCTATACTTCCCGCCCAGAGAACTGTGCTGCACTTGGAGGGCCGAGTCCCCCTGTATCCATTAATTATCTAGACACTCTCGCCCCTTCCCACGAACACCCTTAGGCCAATCTGATCTCTACAGTTCCTTAATTGAGAGTTTGAGAGTTTCCTCTCCAATGACTCTAGGCTGTGCCAAGTTGACAATGAATGCTGACTTAGACAAGCGGGTTACTTCTTCTAAATGGTCACAGGTAGCTGTGTCCAGTGCATGGTGCTTGCTTAAATCTTCATCCTTATGTTTTCTGGATAAGCACACATGAATACTATACGGGACATTTTTTATTCCTTTAGCCCAGCTAGCTCCATTGAACCTGGTATCTACGCATACATCTGCAGGCCTAAGGTATTTATGAAAAATTTCCAAGTCTTGAGTGTTCTCAGTGGCATGCTTCTTGACGCCCTCTGTATGCGTATCCTGATGGATGTTGATGGTGTATTCTTGGGTCACCACCTTGTGGATCCTTCTTTCTACAGAAGAAATTTGTGGGTAAAATTTCCATTATTGACCACAGGGCATCATTGAACCCTAGCATCTGGAAGCTCTGATCCTTAGTCCTCTTTTATCTTTACTGACAGTCATTTCAGAGCTGAAGGAACCATTGCTGTCTCTGGGTTTCAGGGTGCACTGAAGATGCTGAAGAGTTGGCTTAACGGGGCTTAAAGGGGGGAACATTGCTCAGTGGTTAAGAATCTTGCTGTATAAACATGAGGATCTGAGTTCAGATCCTGCCACCCACACGGCAGCCCCAGCACTGAGATGACTGTGACAAGAGAGTTGCTGGGGCTTGCAAGCTGCCAGCCTGGCTAAAGAACATGAGCTTCAGGTACAGGGAAAGACCCTGCTTCAATGGAAAAAGGCAGAGAATAACGTTTCCTGAGACAAGGTCTCACTATGTAGCCTAGGCTAGCCTTGATCCACCTGCCTCAGCCTATCCAGGGGTGGTATTACAGGCATATGCCTGGCAGTTATTTTATAAATATGTTGGGATTATTTTTTCTACGAAAGTATAGGCATTCCTTCAGCAACAATAATTTTTTCATTATTCTTGAACAAAACCATAATGCTGTAGGAGAATCCTTAGAGAATATGCCAGACTAGGGAGTTAAGACCAGCGACCCCCATTCCCCACTCTCCCTCCCCCACCAGAATGCCCGACGGCTTCTACCATTCCTAATGAGCTCATATTACCTCTTCTGCAGGAAGATATTATATAACCCTTGAGTCTATTTTACAACATAACTAAGCAAAATATTGACTTTTAGCATAAAAACTGACCATGTTTAACAAATATTGAAAACCTCCAGTTACTCATAATTATCAAAGTAATATGGTTCCTTTGGGGAAAATTTTGTTACAAAAACAAAATAAATAAAAAAAACAGTGCTTAGCCACCTTATGGAAATAAAAACTGTCTAAATTATTTGATATCTCCCTTTAGATCTTCTAGAATTGAACAGGGGTCCTTGGTGGTAGTAAATAATAATTGCTTTAGTAAATGAAAAAAAATTAAATATACCGTATCCTATACTGACAAATAGTGCCCTTACCTTAGAAACACAAGGATAGTACTGGAAGGCCTTCCTGTATGAGGCACCTCTGGAAAGAGGAGGCCCATTTGGGGCTTTGACGCTATATTTCCCAGAGGGTCAGGTCAAACTGCAATCTTAAGGCTTGTATATATCTTAGGGCTCCCACTACAAATAGCAGCTGCAAAAGTAAGACAAGGAGAATCACCCATATTCCACCATCCTAACACGTTAATTGCTTTCATTTTCTTTTGTTCTCTTTTAGTATTTGATTTAATGCTATTATTCCAAGCAGCTATGAATACAACATAGTTAAAATGCTATGTTCTTTTTTCCCCATTCAATATTATATTATGAACTCTTTTGTCTTGAGGTTATTTTGGTTACAAGGAATATTTATTCAGTTAAGTCAAATTATCTCAGAATAAAAAAAAGTAGGGGAGTGCGCATGTCTGTGTGCGTGCGTGCGTGCATGTGTGTGTGTGTGTCTTGGTGTTTACACGTGTGTAAATGTGTGTGTGCTTCTGTGTGTTTGTGTGTTGCTCTGTGTGTGTGTCTGTGTATGTTTATGTGTGTGTGTATCTAATCCTGCAGAAATCTAAGGGCAGGAACTAAGGCCCTAAGTCAGCTAAGTGTCATAGGAGTTGAGCTGGGCTGTGGAAAGCCTCTGTCAACTGAAGCTGCTCTCAGGAGCCTTAGGGGGTGGCAATGTCTCCTCTGATGGCCTGAATCTGTGCTGTATAATCTCATAGCTGCCATGTATAGCACCAGTAATAGTCACAGTCGGCTATGAGACCTTACAGCTCAGAGTATTCCAAACTTCTTAGGTTGCTTGTTGTTTTTGTTGTTGTTTTGTTTTGTTTTGGAAGCTAAGGATTGAAACCAAGGCCTTATACTGTAACACTGACCTCCATCAGCATAAGTCTACAGTTAAGTTCCTATCAGGCTGTTCAGTCTGTAAATTGGTGTGAGTGTGTGTGTGTGTGTGTGTGTCTGTGTCTGTGTATCTGTGTGTCTGTGTATGTCTGTGTGTCTATGTGTGTGTAAATGTGAATGTGTTTCCGTGTGTGTGTTGCAAGGAACATTTACTCAGTTAAGTCAAATTATCTCAGAATAAAAAGGTAGGGGACTGTGTGTGTCTGTGTTTCTGTGTGTCTATGTTTCTGTGTCTGAGTATGTCTGTGTGTCTGAGTGTGTGTCCATGTGTCTACTCAGGCAGACACTCTTTGGCTCATCTGGGTGTGGCTGCAGAGTTAGAGTCACATGCTCTGTCATCAGGGACCTCCCAACCCCCCCCACACACACACAGAGCAACCACTCCCTTATGACTTTGTACTTCTCACGGCTTCGGGAACACGAGGCATGGTATCACGCAGCTATTCAATAACCAGGGATCTCATTCGCTAGCTTTTCATCTGCCATAAATAAAACCATAGCAAACATTTCTGGACATATGTCTTCCATTTCACCTAAATTATGTACACTCTGGGGCTGCCACAAATAAAACCTCAATAAACATTTACGAACATACATCTCCCCTGTCACCTAGATTATTTAAAATATTTTTTAAACTATGTAGAGACTACATTTTCTGAATCCCTCCAGGACATATGCTATAACTTCCAATATTTTTATTTTACACATACCTATATCTACCAGAGATGTCTAGTTAGGTAGTTATAGGCCAAGTAATGATCTGTGATATCTGGTATTTGCTTTATAAACACTCTCGGGGGGGGGAGGGGCGTGTTGCAGATGATAACGCAATGAGGCTGGTGATGTGTTGAGGACCGTTGAAACTGGTGATGGCTACACAAAGCTTCTTATGTACCACTGTCTTTACTTTGCTATGGGCTTCCTAGTGTCCTTCTCTTCTCTCTGTCGTCTTTCCTTGTATACTCAGTCACCGTGTACTGCCCTCTCCAAATCTCTCAGGAATTTACTCAGGTAAATGTTACCAGCAAGTGTCTAAGACAAAAGAAATCACAGCTTATTTTCACATTACTTATTTGTGTGTGTGTTTGTGTGTGGGCAGGTGCATTCCCCAATGGGTGCATGGAGGTCAGAGGGCAACTTGCTGGAGTTAGTTCTCTCCTTCCACCAAGTGGGTCCCAGGCATTAAACTCGGGTCCTTGGCCTTGGTGGCAGGTGCCTTTTCTGTTAAGTTTCAAACCCAGGACAAATGGCTGAGATGCCATCAGGTTCTCCCGGCATCCCTCAGTCCTGACCTGTTACAGGCTTTCCTGGATGGCATACACTGCCCTGTACCCCGAATTCTCCCGCCTGGGGGGCTGTGCCTAATAATCCAATCCTTTTGGCTACCTGCCCTCTTTGTACCTTTGGCCCTCCTGATTGCAACATTCTCCCTCCCCCTCCCCCTCTCCTAAATGGCCCAGCTCAGGGTCATGTCCACTCTGGGCTCTTCCAGATGGGCCTGCCTCTGGCTATGCTCTCCCGAGTATTTATAATAAACGGACTCCTCCACCATATCTAGGAGCTGTCTCATTCTTTTCTTTTCCTTTTTATTTCTTTTATTCATTCATTTACCAGCTGAGCCATGTCACTGACTACACAATTTAATTTTTATCATGTGATAACGGAGGGTTGGAAACAACATTCTGAGGAATCATTGTATTCTGGAAGAGTAGTCAAGGGCCTCGGGTGGGGTGGACAGCGCAGTCACATACGCAGGACACACAGGCAGAGCTGGGGGAAGCACTTAACCACATATGAGCCCTGTACTAAATTTTTGCCCTGTGGTTTTCAGACTTTTTGAATTGTAGACTGGAAGCTACATTTTGAGTTTCTTTTTCTTAAATTAAATGAAAACCATATATATTAGCAGATATAATACATACTATACACTTGAACTAAGCGAACTCGTGGGGCAATAAATCTGAGGTCGTGTGACTATAAAAGCCACAAGGTCAGAAAGCACAACTGCTTGAAAGCGGAGGTTTGAAGACAGACTGGATAAGCTTGAGCCTGCATCTAGAAGGGGGTGGGATGTTCTCCGATTTCCCATGATGCCCTCTACATTGCTCTGTCTTGTTTCTATCACTGGACTGACGCTTGGGGGCGGGGTGAGGAGGGCGGTGGTCGGGGATTCTAGATTTTTTGTCAGTGACTGCAATTGGACCTCAGTAAATTTTAACCGAGTGAAAGAGAACAAAATTTTCGCATCATTAAAAAAAACCAAATAAACAAAAACCTTTGTCTTCTCGCAGATTGTCACATGCTTTCCCCAGATCCTCTCAGGATGCTCACTCTTCAGCACTGTCCCGAAGACTTACCGATAAGAAAGTGAAAGCTTCAAGGAAGCCTCCAGACAGAAATGAAAAACGTCCCAGAATTCCCTCCAGAGCATCTGCTGTGGAGTAGGACCCTGGATCCGAGTCACCAGGATCTGACTTGGCCAGATCCTGCCTTTAAACTACGGCTGAAGGGTTTCCAATCATCTGCCAATCATGACTCTGGCACTATAAACCTAGGTCAGAATCCACAGGAAACACAACCGATCAGCAAAATGTTTATTATTGAGCTAGCAGGGTAACAGTGTGGGGTCTGGTTGGGTTTGGGCCAACTTTCCATGAGTCCCCTCCCTCCATTGGCTTCTATAGCCACACTTTCTAGTGCGTTGCCGCGGTCCTTTTGAGGAGTGGGCATGGGGCCAGATAATGCAAAGCGAAGAAATAATCTGGAGTGGTTTTCCCCATCCCCTTTACAGGAAGTCCGGGCAGTTCGCTTGATCTGTTGTTGTCAATTTTTCGATGTCGATGTCATTAGAAGTAAGGATATCTTTTAGGTAGGTTATTGTTTCTGGAGGGAGGTAAGGATTTCTTCCCAGGATCCAAATATAATCCACGTGGAAGAGCCAGAAGAAGGTGGTGCAGGAGTACACGAGAGCATAGTTCTCATAATCGGTGGCCAGGATCCAGTAGGGTGCAGGTGGCATCACTGAGAATCAGAAGCAGCCGCATGAGGTTAGACCAGGGCAAGGGAAGCCCCTCTCAGGGGCTCTGGGGACTCAATCTCTACATCGGTGCTGAAATGTGGGGGCTGTGAGAGACACTAAGCATCCCTTCCCCACCCTTCTCCTGCTTCAACCTTTAGGTGGTTGGCTTCTTTTTTAAAAGTATTTATTTGTGTGTGAGTGCGTGCATGCACACGCATGCGCTGGGTGCAGGGGCACACACCATGTCATGTGTATGGAGGTCAGAGGACAATATTGCGGAGTTAGTTCTTTCTAGATTTAAGTGGGTTCCAGGGTTCAAACTCAGATCCTTGGGCTTGAAGGGCAAGTACTTTATCCATGGATCCACGTCACCAGCCACCTTTTAATCTTGAGGTGAAGCCTCACTCTATAGCTCAGGTTGACCTAGAACTAGCATTCTTCCTGCCCTAATCTCTTCAGGGTTGGGATTACAGGTCTGCTCCACCGTGTTTGGTATTTAAAAACAACAAAACTCCCCAGCGATTGTAGTATGTGTCAATAGCCAAGACCCGTTTTTATGTCCTCCTCTTTAACATCAACACGGAACAGGTGCATTGGATAGCTGGCAATTCAGACCACCTTTTTGGGCTAGCTGGGTGCACTAGCACCAATGTGCACAGAAGCACTGCTTAGCAAGGAGGGTGGAGAATGCATAGCAAGGGGCTGGGTCCACCATTCCTCAACAGCCTGCCCGTGTGAAGATGCAGAGGCTGATATGTTTGAGTGTTTCCTCCTGTGCAATCTCAGCAAACCACTGAGCTTTAAGAATGAGATGTGGTAAACTAGATGGTGATGGCACACACCTTTAATCCCAGCACTCGGGAGGCAGAGGCAGGCAGGTCTCTATGAGTTCAAGGCCAGCTACACAGAGAAACCCTGTCTTGAGACAACACCCCTCCAAAAAGATATAGTTATGGCTTGTAACCTTTTCTTTTTTGTCTTTCTTTCTTTTTTTTTTTTTAAAAATTTGTTTATTTATGATATGCTTGCCTGCCAGAAGAGGGCATCGGATCCCATTACAGATGGTTATGAGCTACCAGGTGGGTGCTGGGAATTGACCCAGGACCTCAGGAAGAGCAGACAGTGCTCTTAACCACTGAGCCATCTCTCCAGCCTAGAGGTTTAAGCTCTTCCTACCAAAGGGCTCATAAAGGTCCAGTGACAGACAGCTGTGGACTGAAGGGGCCTGATTTAAAGAAGTTCTTTAGAGAGAAGATTGAGGCTTTATCCTCTCTACCTGGATCTTACTTCCACAGCTAGGGTCCAGGCAGTACCAAACGGTCTTTAATCCACTCAGACACAAACATTTTGTCTTCCCCACACGTTGTCTCTCTCTCGAGAATAAACTCACCCCGAGTTTCCTCTTAGCACAGACAACTTCCACATCTGTCTTTATTGGAAAGCGTCGCCATTGCTCCGAGCTCATGGAGACTATGGTGCAAACCCCATTTGGGGGCCTCCTTCATTTCATCCTGTACTAGAGGTACCTTCCTGTGCTCTAGACATTTATGCAGGCTTCTCCCATGCCATTCTCTTTATTGGAAACATCCATCTTTCCCATAATCTCCCAAATATCCTAGAAGGTCCCCACAACCACTTAACCTCTCGGTGCTGGTTAGGTGGTTTTTGTTGTTGTTGTTTGTTTTGATAACTTGACACAAGTTAGAGTCATCTTGGAAGGAGCACCTGGCTCTATCAGATTGGCCTATGGTAGATTACCCTCAGGAGGTGGTCCTCATATATATATATAATCAAGTTGATAGAGTGGTAGGGAACCATCCCTGCATGATCTCGACTTCAGTTCCTGCCCTGGCTTCCCTCAGTGATGGACTATAACCTATAAAATGAACAGCCCCAGTCCCCATAGCAACAGAAAACAAACTAGAACACCCTGTATTCCAAATGAGCCTCTTGGTCCTCAGCTTCCCCAGCAAACAGCTCCTGCCTCTGGTCCCAGGGCTCCTTCGGTAGCCTGTGCATATAATACTTCACATGGTGAAGGTACAGCCTCAGTTGCCATGGAGACCCCAGAATCCAAGGTCTGATAGAAACCAAGGCTTATCACCTTCACTCCCATCCCCACACCTTTCTCGTCCGTCTCATGGGGAAATTTCTCGAATGAGGGTTCAGAGAGTCAGGCTCCAGTGAGCTCAGTGTCTATCCATCCTACTCCAAATTTCCTGTAATCCAACTTCCTTGTTTATAAAAATGACGAGAGAGACAAACAGGCACAGAGCCCTTGACACTGCCCGGAGCATGTCTAGTCTAGCTTCACAATGCTGGGCAGCTTGTTTACCTGGAGGCATTTGCTCACAGTCGCATACACAGGAAGAACTGCTTTAGACTTACAGTGTTCCTTTCTTGGTTTATAAGAACTTCCTCTCTGCCCTTCTCTAGGGACTTGAGTGGCTGGGGAGCTGGGCTGGAGGTAGAAGCAGGGAGATATTAGCAGGAAGGAGAAAGATGGTGACTTCTCCTGCAGGGAGTGAGTGACTTTAGTGTCTACCCTATAGGTAGGGAGAGGGGCTCCTGAGCATTTCTAGCAGGAGACAACCTCACAGGTCTGAGTTGAATTCTCCGATATTTCTACAGTGCAAACAAAACTACTTTCTCCGCAACTTGTGTGCATTCCTGCCCAGAACTCAGAGGGCAGTCAGAGAGCAGCAGAGCCAGGCCTCTGAAGTGCCTTCACTCTTGTCTCTTGCCTGTAAGCGTTTGCATAGGCCAATTGTTCTCTTAACATCTAATCATTTGGGCGCTGGTTTCCCAGATCAGGCTTTTCTCTGAGCCTTGTCTGCTGAAATGCCAGTAAGTTTCCTGGTTCCTCCTCAGGGTTCACATAGGCTATCAGCCCGTAAGGACACAGCTGGCTCTGTCTTGCCTGTCATTGCATCCCTGTGCATCCCAGTGCCTAGCCCAGGGAAGAGCACACAGAAAATAACTATGCAAAGAATTGAACCCTGATGACAGGACTCAGATGTGTTTGAACACAGGGCTGCTGCTTTCTGTCCATGTGTCTTCCTTCAATCCCCAAAGCTTCCTGAGGGAAGTGGATACTCACACAAGAAGAACTGGACTTCCAGCTTGGCTGGCTCTGAGACGTTGCACTGTTTGGCTTCACCCTTAACTTGGTTCATGGTTCCATCAGGACTGTGGTGAGTGGGGAAAAAAGAAATAAGGAAAGGGAAGAAAACAAGACACGGAAAAGGAAGAGACGTACGGCTAATTAAAAACCAAAGATCAGCGAACTTTGTGCCCTAAGGGCTCCAGTGGCCATCGTGGTGGTCTCCGGTGTGGGTGGCTCTTCAAAGGCCACCAGACCCGGTTCTTTGGCTGGGACTGTCTGAGAATCAACTAGAGAAAGAACACTCCAGTGGATAAGAAGCAGCTATGGCAATGTTCAGGGCCCGGGTTCTATGCTAGACCCTTGATTTCAACACTGGTTTGTTTTTTGTTTTTTGTTTTTTGTTTTTTTTTTCTCCAGACATTTGTAAGTGTGCTGGTCTTGGAACTAAGGAAGTTCTCTGACCCTTCAAAAGGATCAGGTCTATTTCCGGCTAACCCGCAAAGATCCCATTGTTAGATCTCAAACCTGAGACAAAAGGCTGAGGTGCCTACTTAACATATCAAAGGGGACCTGGCCTCTGGGTTCTCTCAGCATTCTTCAGTCCCTACTTGTTCCAGTGTCCTCCGGACAGGGCTCAGAGTCACGTCACAATGGACTCTCCCACACGTCTCTATGTCTCTGCCTCTGGCTATGGTTTCCCTTTTATCTACAATAAACTTTCTCCTCTACCATACCTGGGAGCAGTTCGTTGGTTCTTTCTTTTTTTCATTTACCCATGAACACAGGACAGGGGGAAGCCCCAGAGAAGAGAACAGAGAAGGGAGGTGCCCAGACATCAGAATGTTACTCTTCCGGTGGTGGCAAAGGAGTTTCCTACCCATCAGTCCTCAAGCAGGGCAACCATGAGACCTAAGTATGTGTGAGGCAGTCAGTAGGTTAGTGTTGTGTGCTTGGCAGTGAGGGAGGCTCTAAAATCCAGTTCCTTAGTAGCAGGTAAGGGGGGGTTAGGGAAGGCACTCTCATATTCCTGACTGCATTGTGGTTTGTCACCAAATAGGCCAGGCACCATGCCCTGCTGTCTCCCTGGAAGATGGTCTGTTTCCATCTGCAAATGGTAACTTAGCAACAAGCTAGGCTCTTCTCCTCAACACTATCATTGGTGTCTTGTTCCAGAATAGTTGTCAAGACACCGGTCTTTGACCATAAATGCACAATCATGAAAAGCATGAGTATTTTCTTTTGAATATTATTTTATTGCGCATGCGTGTGTGTTTGTGTGTGTGTGTGTATGTGTGTGTGTGTTCACGAGCGCACGCACGCGGACTCCTATGGTGTGAAGGTCGGAGGATAACTTGTGGGAATCTGCTTGCTGGCAGGCATGCCTACCCACCGAGCTGTCTCACCAGTTCCCACCTGTGATTTTCAGCCATAAATTAGATGCTTAATTAGATGCTTACTAACTTGCCACACAACTGTTGTAAGAGCTTTTACCTCTCTTGATGCACAGACAGCCTCGGGGATGTTAGTTCTATCACTACTGGCTAGAGAACATCCTAGCTAACCTAAGAGCTCATTCTAACATCTGATTGAAACCAGGCGGCCAAGCACCAAAGCCTGATTCATTCTCTCTTCCAGCTTCAGGCCAGATCGCTTGGGCCCTAGATTCTTGAGCATGGACTGAGAGAATTCTCTAGTTTCAGCTCCCTTGATGTGGACATCATGGGTTCGGGATCTAATGGGATATAATATTTCATTGAAAACAGGTCATTACTGCTAGGCTTTGGTGACACACACCTTTAGTCCCAGAACTCAGGAAGCAGAGGCAGGTGGATCTCTGAGTTCAAGGCCAGACTGGTCTACAAAGGGAGTCCCAGTTCATCCAGGGCTACACAGAGAAATCCTGTCTGGAAAAAACAAAAGAAAGTAAAATAAAAAGAAAGAATAGTCATTACAACTCTCCGGTCTGTTATGGTCTGGATAAATGTACCCCAAAGGACATGGTAAAGGTTTTGGTCCCCAGGGTGGTGCTATTATGGTCCACAGGAGATGAGACAGGTTTGTAGGTCACTGGGAGTGAGCCTTTAGAGGGGATTGTGGGAGCCTGTTCTCTTCCTGTTTCTCTTTCCTCCCTCCTGAGATGAATTGTTTTTTCTACCTCCAACCTTCACCAGAGGCTCAAGGAATAAGGCCCCTTGATTCCAGATAGGAACTTCCTGAATTTAGGCCCGAATGAACCTTTTCTTTGGATTCCATTGTGAGGAGAGAAAGCTGACAAATACAAGGCCTGTAAAATTCCTGGCAAAGGCACCTCAGTTCCTGCCATCAGCCCTTCCTGCAGCCCTTCCCTGGGGCTCCAAAAGAAGCAGATGCATGCTGGGAGTCAGCTTTGTGCTATTGCCCACAGGAAGTTGGTGGACGGCGGGATAGCAACCAGAGCCTCTGTGAACCTAGCAAACTGAGCACTGAGTGCAGTTGTTTTCTCGGAGTTGAATACCGTCCTTAGATCTTGAGAAAACAGAAAGAGCAGCCCTTCATCCCCTGCCCTTTGTCACTTGTCTCTGCTCTCTTCATTATCCTTCTCCAAGGTTCAAATCTAGGTTTCATCCTGTGTCAGTTATATGGCCCTTGAGCAAGCTGCTTAACTTCTGTCTCTATGCCAATGTTTTCTCACCCATGATGTTTATAATAGTATCTACTTTTGCTACGTCGTGGGATTAAGTGAATATATTTTCAGAGAGGCCCAAGTATAGGGGTGGTGAGTGCCTTGTATATAAGAAACACTTAGCTGTAGTTGTTGGTGCTGCAACCTTTGTGGATAGAGGCTAAGCAAGTAGGACCTCATCCTGGGTTTCCTCATGTCTGCTCTTCAGAGTGTCGATCCAGATGTGGATCGACTATCAGTGTTCAGTGTACTTAGTGACAGAAGTGCAAACTTCTAAAAGAGATCCTGTTGACATAAGCTAGAGACTACATGATTCTGTCTGGGTACCAGATGCTTGCTTAGCAAAAATAAGAAGGTGCCTGAACCTGTCTATGTGTCTCAGTGGTAGAGATTCACTTAGCATGCAAAAGGCTCTGGGGTCAACCATCAGTACAGAACAAGGCTTGGTGGTGTACATTTGTAATCCCAGCACTAAGGAGGATCAGAAACTTCAGGACCTTGGCTATACAGTGCAATGGAAGCCAGCCTGAGCTGCACAAGATCCTGTCTCAAAAGAAGAGAAGAGAGAAAGCAATCAGAAAGGGGGGAGGGGGTTATCCCTAACAGGGAAGCTGGCTGGAGGTGGGACAAATTGACATGGGACAAGGTGAGCCCCCAGTTCACAGAAGTATTTGACAAAACCTGATGGCCTCTGTGAGTATATGACAGAAAGGGTTTCTCTCACAGTTTAGAGGTCAGACAAGGTAGCCTAAAGTCCTTTGCTACATGAGTCTCCATCTTGGAATGAGAGCAGGCGCAATGACTGGTACTCTCCACTCGCTAATGCCTCTCTCAGTGTCTGGTATTCAGTAGGTGTTCAGCAGTGGTTAAAGAAAGGAACACATGCATCCGATTCAACCTGCCTAGCTTGAGTAACACATACCCTCTCCGTGCCCCTGCCTGCCGGAACCCAGAACAAGGTCATCCCAGGCAGGCATGTGCAGTCACTCACCTCAGCTCCTGGTTTAGCACTTTGATGTTTCCGTTGTCCATCAGCGAGTAGTTGGCTTGAATACAGTTTCCTTTCTCAAAGTTCACTGGGATCTTCTCAATTTCATACCATCTTCCAAGATACTGCACAGACAACAAGCATAGACAAAACCCAAGGGCTCTCTGGAGACCTACTGACTCTTCCCCATTGTTGCCTTAAAAGCAGAGCTCTTCCCAGGGGAAACCGGGCCAAATGGACTGCATCGTTCCCAGCCAACTGGGCAAGATACTGTTTCAAATGAGAATAAACGATTCGGATGTGCAGGCAATGATTGTACGCCCCATTCTATTCCTAAAGGGCTTTTTATTTGAATATGATCTCAGAGTTCTCTTTAGTCAGAACTCGTGTGAAATTCCAGCCTGTATGAAAGGAAAGGATTGTCTGGTTGGTGGAAAACACCTTTTACCTCCAACAGCTGATAATTCTACAGGGCATCTTGAATTTTGTGTAACTCAGACATACTGTCTGTGGGGCACATCTGTTTGGAGTTGGTTACTGTACCAATTTATAACCTCTGCAGAGGGCGGTTTGGTAATATTGAGCAAAACTAAAAACACACGTTCTTTTAGCCCAGCAATTTAACTTCTGGGAATACCTCCTGTTGTAAAGAAATGATGTGTAAGTATAATGTTATTTGTTGCAGGTCTGTCTGTAACAATAAAAGGCAGGGAACAGTCTAGAGAGGGAGAAATCAACGATGTATCTCTGATGACATTTTATATACTTCCTGTTTAAAAGTTATATGTGATTAGCTCAAAGGTTATCTAAAAAATAAAAAACATTAATAGTGTCAGGGGTTGAATTGGGGGAAGAGGGGCAATCTCTGCCTTGAACTCTGTCTGTTGCCTGCCTTTGGATCCCTCTCCCCTAGCTGAGCTGCCTTGTCTGGCCTCAATGGGAGAGCATTGCTTAGTCCTGGTGAGACTTGGTACCAGGGTGGGTTGGGGGGGGGGTACTCCCCACCTCTAAGGAGAAGGAGGGAATAGAAGAAAGAAGGGGACCAGGCAGAGCGGAGGGAGCGGAGCTGTGATTGGGAAGTAAGAGGCAAATAATAAAAAATAAATAGAATACAGATGCTCAAGCTGCCTTTGGCATAACAAGGAGAAGTCTGTTGTGTGGGGTTTCCAAGGCTGCTGTGGTGAGCTATGAGCTTTAACTGGCACAGATTTGCTAATCTATGGTTTTATAAGTCAGACTCTGATCCTAACATCAGGAGGCTAAGACTGAAATTCAGGCTTCCTCCCTTTCCAGAGGCTCTGAGGGAGAGTGGGTGTCTGTTTCCCTGTGTTACATATGCCGTCTGCTTTGCAGACTCAAGTTCTCCATATTTAAGGTCACCTAACTCCGAGCAGACCCTTGACAGCACCTACCTTCACGGCACCTCTCTGACTCTCGCTTCTTTATCAAACCTCTCTCTCTGGCCACAGCTAGGAAAGATTTTCTGCTTCTAACAATTTTTTTTAATGTGGTTAAATTGGGTCCACCTGAATAACCAGGTTAATCCGGCCATCTCAGGTCACCTCTATAAAATCGCTCTTATCCTTTGGAAGGTGGTATGTTCACAGGCTAGAAACCAGGCCATGGACATCTGGAAGCTTTTATCTTGGCTACCACAGTCTTATACATATTTGTTTATATATGTATACATTGTCTAAAAAGAGATAGACACTATGTTGTTTGTACTGGCTTTTCCTAGGATAGGAAACTGGGGAGACTAAAGAAAACTTCACTGAATGCTCCGATGGACCTTTGGGGTCTGGGTTTTGTCTTCACCACCCCCACTCTCCTTGGTGCTAGGGCTGGAACAAAGACTTTACACTCAGCCGATATGCTATCACTGAGCTATGTGCACAGCTTTTTTTTTTCCCCCACCGTTAGCATTTTAAACTACTTGGGTGTATCTGCCTAGTCAAAATATTAATTATAGTTGTTTTACAGATTTGAAAATCTGTCACCCGGGCTGGAGAGATGGCTCGGCGGTTAAGAGTGCCAACTGCTCTTCCAAAGGTCGTGAGTTCAAATCCCAGTAACCACATGATGGCTCGCAAACATCCATAATGAGATCTGATGCCCTCTTCTGGGATGTCTGGAGACAGCTACAGCAAGCTGGGCCAGAGCAAGAAGAAAAAGTGTCTGAAGACAGCTACAGTATACTTACATATAATAAATAAATAAATCTTTAAAAGAAAGAAATTCTGTCACTCAACAGAGCAAGTAAAGCCTCCAAACCCTCAGAAGCATCCTGAAAACCGAGTGACAGTACCATTTCTGTCACATGGCTGCTCAAGCACACACCCACCTCTTTGACCACCCTTTCCCATCCTCTCAGTAAACTCCAGCAGTCGCTTAAAAACACCGAAACTTAGCAGAAGCCTTTAATCCCAGAACCGGATGTGCACAAAGCAGGAAAAACAGTAATTCAAGGTCAGCATTAGATACCTAGAGAGTTCAAGGCCAATCTGGGCTCCAGGGAGAACCTGCCTCAGAAAAACAAAACAACAAAACAAAACAAAAAACTAACAACACCAACAAAAATCAAATGTGACCTTCATTGAAAGTACCAAAAGAACAAGGAAGGTAACAGGTTTCATAGGCATGCTCAGAAAAATGTCCATCTTATAGCATGTTTAAAAGTTCTTAACTATTTAAGGGACTTTAGTGATCACAGTTAAGGGCAGGAAGTATGACTTTCCAGAAACAAGGAAACTCAGAGGTGAGAGGTTGACCTGCTCTGTCTCCTCCTGATCCCAAGTCACTCTGTAAATCTTTCTCAGTGAAGTCTCTAAATAAGGACAACTCAGCGTCTAAAGAAGAAAACTGGGAAAGAGACAAAGTCACTTTTATTTGCAGATGATATTATATTCCCCCATACAGAAAATCCTAAGGAACTGGTTTCAAGTGGCTTTGAGCCGATTCTCTTGCCTTCACTTGCTCTCATCTAATGGTAGAGATGTGTCTGGCCATGCTTAGCTTATTTGGTAACGGGAATCAAACTAGATTTTGTCCACAGTATGCAAGCATTCTACCTACCAAACTATAACTTCAGCCTTCCTAAGGGATCTCAAAACACACACACGCACACACACACACACACACACAATTGAAATAATGTTATGCAAATTTAAAAGATGCGAGATCAATATACGAAAGTATTTCTATACATGTGAGGGAAAAATCTGCCAGTGAAATTAAGAAAATTCCATTAATAATAACACAAAAAGAATAAAAATATTTAGTAATAAATTTAGCTAAAAACACAGGAACTTATATTTTGAAAAACTAAAAAATATTGGTAAGACAAGAAGGTAAACAGAAAATAAATAGATAGTTTCTATTTATGGACAAGAAAGGTTAAGGTTGGAGATATTCAAATTTTTTCTTTATATTCTCTGCAGAAATGGGCAAACTGATAATAAAATTCATAGGAAAATACAAGGGACGCAGAATAGTTAAGAAAAATAAAGCTGGAGGACGCTTACATTTTATCTCAAAAATGTGGGGTTTGAGTACAATTGCCCCAGGGAGCGGCACTATTAGGGGGTGTGGCCTTGTTGAAGGAGGTGTGTCCCTGTGGGCGTCGGCTTTCAGATGCTCCTCCCAGCTACCTGGAAGACAGTAGTCTTCTCCTGGCTGCCTTCAGAACAAGGTATTGAACTCTCAGATTCTACAACACTCTGTCGGTCTGGATGCTGCCATGCTTCCCACCATGAAGATAATGGACTGAACCTCTGAACCTGTAAGCCAGCCCCAGTTCAATGTTGTCCTTTATAAGCGTTGCCTTGGCCACAGTGTCTCTTTACAGCAATGGAAACCCTAACTAAGATAAAAACTTGGGATAAATGTGTAGCAATCAAAACTGAAGTTATGTACAGACGTATAAATGGAGTAGAATTGAGATCTTGAAATTAAAACCTCACATACATGATCAATTGGTTTTCACTATGGATATCAAGACTATCATCAGATAATTGGTCTTTTTAAACAAATGGTTCTGGGACAACTGGAAAGTCACACTGAAATGGAGCTGGATCCTTCTAGGACATGATTTTTAACTTATAATGAATCAAAAGCTTAAATGTGAGAGCTTACCCTAGAAAATTCTGAGAAGACATAGATATAAATCATTATTGTCGTAGATTAGGCTCTGGATCTCTAGGTATGAGACTGAGTGTTACCTACTGCGCTAATGAGACACTTATTAATCAGGTACTTGAGTTTGTGCACCTGACACCAGAAGAACAAACAACATCAGAAAACATGGACAAATTAGACTTGATCAGTAAAAAAAAGCCTCATGTTTCAAAGGGTATATTGATTAAAAAAAAAAATTCCACCAGATGAGAGGAAATATTTTAAGATATCTGAGAAGAGATTTGTATCTAGCATAGAGGAAGGACATGTGGGTATCAACAATTAAAAGATAATGCATTTTCTTAAAGGCAAAGATTTGAATGGAAGAGCTACACTTGGCTCTAAGTATGAGCAAAGACACTCAACACCTTTAGCCATTAAGGAACGGAGATGATGTCATTGAACACCACTATGAAGCCTGCAATAAAAGAAAATGGCAACAACTGCTAGAGAAGATGCAGAGGAATTAGAGTCGGGGGCTGTTAGTGACACTTCAGAGTGATGTGACTCTACTGGCTGCTCTTCCAGAGGTCCTGAGTTCAATTCCCAGCAACCACACGGTGGCTCACAACCATCTGTAGTGGTATCTGATTCCCACTTCTGACGTGCATGAAGTCAGACACTTGAAAACATTACCTTTGGTCACAAAAGGCTAGTACTGTGTATCCCATAGACAAATCCATATCAACAGAAAGTAAAATTGTTGTGCAAAGCTGGGAAGAAAACGAGTGTTCTGGTTTGAATGTAAAGCCCCCATGCTGGTGTGTTGAAGGCTTGGTCCTGATGCGACCAGAGTTCAGAGGTGGGACTTGGAGGAAGTGACTGGATTCTGAGGGCTCTGACCTAATCAATGGATTAATCCCATGATGGAGTCACAATATGACGTATTGGGAGGTGGTGAAAGTATGAGGGTCTAGTTAGGGAAAGCAGGCCCGTGGAAACACGCCTGGGAGACATGTATCTTGCACACAATGTCTTTTCTCCCTCTCCACTCACTGGCTAAGCTGCCTCCTGTGTCACACGTCCTAAGATGCTTTGCTTCCCCACAAGCCTATGGACCATACGAACCCGGGCTGAAGACACTGGAACCAGGAGCCAGAATTGATTTTCATTCTTTCAAGTTGTCTCTTTCAGGCCTTAGTCACAGGGATGAAAAGTCTCAGTAATGCAGGTGGGGAGGCTGTTTGTGGGTTGGTGGTTTCTTCTTGAGATAAAGAAAATGTTCTAAAACTGATTTAATGATGGTTGCATAACAGTGAATATATTAAAAATACTTGAAATAAAAAAATCTTTTTGACCAAGCCAGCAATATGATATATAAACTAATCTTAACATTTTGGTTTTTTTTTTTTTAAATTCTGTTTTAGGGCTGGTGAGACTGCTCTGCAGTTAAGAGTGCTTGCTGCTCTGGGAAAGGACTGGAGTTGGAATCTTGGAATACACACTGGACAGCTCATAGCTACCTGTAACTGCAGCTCTAGAAGACCCAACACTCTACCCATGGGCACCTGTGCAGCTATGCACATGCGCACACAGACACACACACAGGTACACACACACAGAGACACACAGACACACACAGATACACACAGACACAGACACACACACACAGACTCAGATACACACACACACATACACACACAGACACAGACACACACAGAGACACAAAGACAGACACACACACACAGACAGAAAGACACACCACACACACACACACACATACACAGACACACACACACACACACAGAGACACACACAGGAATGAAAGAAAATAATAATCTTTTAAAGACATTCTCCTGCAGTTCTCAAAGGACTTCTTTAAGTGAAGATGCCAGTTGTAATTTCCAAGATATTTTGGAATTTTTACTCCTAAACTGAAATCTAAATCAAATTCCCCATTCATGAAGTTTTTGTTGGTTTGGTTAGTTGGTTGATTTTTGTTTGTTTGTGGTTTTCCATGTTTACTCAACTAAAGGGAATCCTTAAAACATTAATAAAGAACGTCAGTGCAGCCTTCTCCTTCCTCACCTTGGGCACTGCCCACCCTCTTTTCCCACCCCTCTCTGAGTCTCTAAGCTCTCTCCTCCCTGCTGTGCCTAGCCCTCCCTCTAGCATCCCTGACACTCACTCTAAAGTTCCACTGACTGATAATTTCAAACCAACTGTGCTGCTTCCTAAAAGCAATGAAAACCTTTTAAGGAGAAGGGGCCTTAGGATTAGAGTCCAGGCCGTCCTTAGCCGTAGAGCTGCCGAGTTCTGACATCTAAGAGCTGTACCTTTCTGTGGCCACCTTTGCCTGATTCCAGGAAGAAGCACTTATGAGGAGCTAGTTATATTGTAGGTAACAAGAAAGCACCCCTGGGGGACTTCTGGCTTTTCCTAGGTCCTGGGTTGAGGACCTGTACTGATAGGAGCCTAGGTTTGAACCCTATGTGCATCACCTGGGGAACACCAAGCTTCTGTCTCTGTAGGACTATAGTAGTGAGTCAGCCACACCCACATTCCCTGACCTCACCTTCACCTCCATAGCTGTGGGAGACCATTCCCATACACTGACAGCTTGTACTTACCACCCTGTGCTCTCCCCTGCCAGTGCCTTGGGAGCTCCCATGGCCTGTTGGCATCCACCTATGGGACAAGCTGAGGTACCAAAGACTTCCCTTATCCCCTTCCTAGCCTCAGAGACTGCTTCAGGGAAATCCTAAAATAAGATAAATGCTTTCCCTACTGGGAGCAAAGGTCCTTGAGCTCACAGATAACACTAAGGTAGCCAGGGAATTTTAAACACCCAGGGTTTTCTCTTCTTTTCTTTTTGTTCGTTCGTTCTTTTTTTTTTTTTTTGGCTTTTTTGAGACAGGGTTTCTCTGTGTAGCCCTGGCTGTCCCGGAACTAACTCTGTAGACCATGCTGGCCATCACTACCCGGCAGGGTTGTCTTTTCAAGGGAAAAGATGTACAACCTGTTTTCCACCAAGAAGGCTGGGAATGGAGGTGGCTGACTGCCTAGGTAATCCTGTGCTATCTGTAGAGTCAAGCTATACCTTGCTTCCCCCACGCTCCCACCAGAGGTGATTAATAGTCTAGATGACCTCTATGCTATCTGTATGCCCAAGACCACACCAGATCCTCCCCTAGGCCCCTAAGATAACACATAGCTATAGAACTCTCCTTCAAGGAAGAAGTGACATATGCTTTGAGAGAATTTCAATGTTATTATGCCTCTGTGTGTACAGGGGATCGTGTTACACCAGGAAAACTTCCCCCCAAAATTATACTGTATTTAAATATGCCTAAAATAAACTGCCCAGTGTCAGACTCTAGAAGTTTGAAAGAGCTACTAAGTCATGCCAAACTGGATTTTCTTCTCACCGCATGCAGCTGTTACTCAACTGTCCCTGATGTCTGCAGAGACCCCTCCCTGCACTTCCCCAAGTGGGAAGAGATTTGCTTCAGAGATTAAAAAAAGAATAAAATGAACCTCTCAGCATGCTCAAAACAAAGGGGAAGTTTGAGTTACCACACCTTTTTCACATCAAAATTCTCTTGCACGGGAGGAGATGGGCATTTCCCAAGATGGAAACTTTGTCCTTTGCCTGTGGTGAAGAGACCCACCAATGTGGTCAGGAGCAACAGCATGGTAGACATCTTGGGGTTGAGGGCTGCAGGAGAGGCCTGGGGAGAAACAATGCAAATGGAGGTGTCTGGGTCTCCCAGTGACATAAAGTGATAAAGAGTCTTTGTGGACTAGGTCTTACAGTCAGTATTCTCCTCAGCACTGAGGAGCTGCATCCTGCAGCTGTTGCCAGCCTGGCTGTCCAGTGGCAGTAAGGCCATCGCCTCAGAGCCTTGGCACCTCATTTAGAGCATCTCTTGTTGGATTAGCTTCCTTCCTGGATCCATACCCTCCCCTGCCCCATTGCCCCATTTCCTCCAGGGTGGAAACCTTGTCTGATTCTCCTCAGAGAAATGCCAGGTGCAGTAGGGGATACAAATAGTGTGTATGCAGGGAATAAGCAAAGAGGGCACTGGAAAGTCAAAAGGTTTGTGAATGAAAAAACGGAGCCCAAATCCAAATCATGCACTACATTAAGTGCCTGTAAGATCCATAAAGGAATGCTCCCCAGAGCCTCATATTTTATCTTTGCCAGTGTCTTGCTGGGCTGCTCTACCAACCCAAGCTTGGTCAGGGAACCTTAACAAAGAGCAGTATATGGGGGTGGGAAGGTGAGCGTAACTCAGAAGGAGCTCCAATTCTGGCTCTGTCACCTACTAAGTGTAACTGTGCAAAGTAGGCTGTTGCTTCTTGGCCTATAAAGCAGGACTAAGAGTCATCTCAAGAATCTTTGTGAAAAGGAAACAGGATAAAATAAAGCCAGGGGTGCTGGTGAAGGGGGCTGCTAGGGAGGCTTAGGTGGGATGATACTGGAGTCCATTTAAGACCAGCTTTGATGACATAAGAAGCTCCCCATCCCCCCCAAAAAAGAGAGAGAGAATATAGGAATATTTAGAGTAGCAACTAACATCAAGCTCAGTAAATATTAGATTTCTGTTTATTTTATTTATATAATTTTTGAAATAACGTCTCACCATTAGTCCTGGCTAGACAACATGCTTTGTAGACTGGGGTGATCTTGAACTCACAGAGATCTTCCTGTCTTTCCCTCCCATATACTAGGAATTAAAGACATGTACTACCCTGCCCAGCTAAATATTAGCATTGGTATTATGAAAGCAGAACCAAGACTGTGTTTCCCAAATGTTTTCCCCATTCGCTGGCGGTATTTTTCTTAGAGGATGTGCATTTAACCAGAGAAGAGCTGTCAACTGATGTGTACGGGTCCAACATCATTTCCATAAGAAGTCCTCTGCTAGACAGGACTCTGGGCAGGGGCATGGATGGAGGAGTGAGCCGGCATTCAGTTCAGGCTACAGATGGAGACGTTGGGCTCCTCTCTGCCTCTCTCCCTGGCTTGCCTTCTCTCTGTTCCCTTTTTGTGACTCCTTGCCATTCACTGCACATGAGCTATTTCCAGCTCGCTGCCTTTCTCCCTGTGATAACTGAGTCAATGCAAGCAAAATGTTCTCAGATCTGAGCATTTAGAAGGATGTGTCACCATAGGGACAATTATAACCACTTTATTATGAGTCTCTGAACCTCCAAATAACTTTAATAATCAATAGCCTTTTCTTCTGAAGGTTCTGTTGCCTGGTTTTCAAAAAGAACGGTTATGTAAGAGCGAGAGCTGCCAGCTGGGGCGGGTTGGGCTGCTGAAATTCTCTGGTGCAAACTATGGTGGGACCACCATTTTTAGTCCTGGAGGCCTCCTTCCCTCCACCATCACATAAACAACACCGACTTTTGACATCTCAGAGGGTGGAGTGTTTGTAAAAGCCCAGCCTGAACTCATAAAAACTCTTCACCCATTTTCAAGGGCTCCTGGAATCTCTGTAGCCCTACCTAACAGGTCTAAGCCAATGGCCTTTCCCACACACTGGACTTTAAAGTATGGCCCAGAGTAGGTACACTCTACTGCATCTCGGCAACGGACAGGACCTTAGAGGCCATCTATTCAGCTCTCCCCACCCTCAGCTCCTGCCAGGTGTGCAGCTGGGGAAACTGAGGCCTGGAAGGGAACAGAACTATGACAGGGCCAGCTCTCTATCCACAGCCTCTCTGCCATGTTCCCTCCTGAGTCCATTTTTGTGCCTGGGAGACCTGTTGAGCTCTGTCTCACCAGCGATAAGAAGTCAGCCCGTGTCTAACTCTGACAAATGTCTCATTACAAGATGTTCTCTTGTGGGCTGAAACTTACCCTTGAGCTTGTGGGAGGATTCGGAACAAGGCTAACTCCCCTTGACTGCATAGCTTCTAGAGACACCGTCTGCTAGTTTGAGTTTTCTTCCTAGAGCTAGAAGTCCTCAAGAGGGGAGAGGCTGAAAAAGCTCCATGCTCTGTCTATTTGGATTCGTTTAACACCGACAGAACTTGCTATTGATGCGCATGTATAACTCTGGGTAGAAGATACGTGCTTTACAACACGTCATTTCCTATTTTCTAATGTCACAGGAAGATCATTGAGGTGAATTTACTTCTTGAAGTAAGCGTAACTTTAATAATTTTAATTGACTACCAAACAACTTTAAGGCAATTCTTCCAAGACTGCTGCATCCTGCACTGGGCAGTACCTGGATTGCAGGCACACTGAGGGTCAAGCACACTGAGCTTCTCTTTGGGAAGCGCTGGTCTGGGTACCCACTGTGTGCGTTGCTGCGAAGAAGCTCTCTCATCTGGAAGCCACCTGTGCTGAAGGTGACCCTGTTCTCTGTAAAGGTCAATTGCTCAACATTAGCCCAGGTCTCCAAGAGCATGTGTGTCACTTTAGCCACAGTTCCTAAGCTCAAGAAGCCATCCAACATTAAGCAGATGTCACATGGCAAAACAAAATGTTTGCACGGGTAAAATAGATTTTAAAAGCAAATGAACGCATGTAGCCTTTGAACGGACAAGAACCATATCTTTTAATTTATTTCTGTTTTTCTAAATAGTCCTCTGTCCTCAAGCTTGCTATTTAGTTCAGGCTACCCTACAGTTTGGGATCTCTGCTTCCTCAGTGCTAGGGCTAAAGGATTACACCGCTATGCCCAGCAAATCGCATATGCTAAACAAAACCATTTTGTGTTTGGCTGTTCAGTATTCTGATCACACAAATAATTCCACTTTCGGTTGATCTTACTGTCAGGCGCAGTTGAGTCACACTAGAAAATTCATATGGTGCTGTATTGCCACACAGGCAATGTTCTCATGGTCTCCTTTGGATAACGGGAAGGGTGTGGAGCAGAAGCAGCCACCAGGGCAAGCACAGGCTTAGCTACCCCTCCACCTGAAAACAGGTGCCAATAGCACTTACCTTGGAAATCTGAGGAAAATGAGATGGAGCCTGTAAAAGGCCATCCGTGCTCACTGAAAGTTTAAAACTGAAAGGAAGGCAGTGGGAATCAGGGCGTCTCTGCTTTAACCATCGTTTATCCTAAGTGCAAGTTCAAACTATGGACATACCTCTCGGATCAGAAGAAGGCGGTTTCCACACAGAATCCTTCAAGTGAGGTGCCTGGCCTCTCCCAAGTCACTTTATAGGCTCCTATCAGGCTACTGCCCTTGGAGAGTCAGGCACGCCACACCCCCCACAGCTCAGGGAGACTGGCTTCAAAGCTGAGCTCTGTGTGAGGCACAAAGATGGGATGCTGTGTCTGTCCCCTCCCTTAATTTCCTTCACAGCTGCTCCCCGAGGAAGAAACAATGAGATATTGTTTGTGTATGTGAGAGAGAAACAAAGTTGCATTTTCGTTCAAAACATCTTTTCTTGTTTTGTTTTTTTACTTTGTGGATTTTCTACTTAATTTTTTTTTTCTCTCAGAATGCTCTAGTAAGTACCAGCAAGATGGGCTGTACTGTGTTTCCAAACATCTGGTATTTATTTTTTTTTTCATTTTTGTGTAAATGAAAAATCAACCGTTTCATTTCCTGAAGTGGAACCTGAACACTGCACCCCATGTAGTCCTGGCCAGGAATGTGGGGATCAAAATTATGAGATCCAGGGCGGTCCGTACCTCAGGGAACTTCAGTTTCCCCACTGTGAAGTAAGAGCAGACATTATGGTCTTCACTAGAAAGGGGCATGTAAGGCACACAGCAGCTCTATACCAGGTAGGGTCGAAGTTGGGAGCACCCAAGCATCTTCTGCAGTTCCTCTTTCTGCACCCTTTGCAACACACCCACCTCTCTTGCACGGCTTAGAACTGGACAGTGGGGTACAAATTTACAATGGGGACTTTTGGCTCAGTCACAGTAGGGCATACCACAGGTACCCCCAGATGACTACAGACTTGGAAACCCAATGAATAGACAGTAGTTTTTAATAGTGCCTCTGCAGTGTGGACTGCCAAATGAATGAATTGAAGAGGCATGCTGAGCATTCCAGTGTAATTATATAGCTTGGCTGCTATTTAAATTCATCCTCAGATCTTCAGCCTCAAAGATGCCCATAGCCAGAGTTATGGAGGCCTCTTCAGACCAGCCTCTGCTTTTAATGTTCAGAGTTGATAGGGCGGCTGCACGCTCTGTAAGGACCTACCTTTCCCTGAATATCTATCATTTTATAATAACTTTCTGCCAAATGGTGCTAGGGACAAATCTTACTGTAGATGGTGGCGGTGGACAGTAGAAGAAGGAAGAGCTCAGGGGACTGGACTAATCCACAGGGTCCCACATGCTGCTCAGACCACCTAAGACCTCAGAGATGGACTGGACTAATCCACAGGGTCCCACACGCTGTTCAGACCCCCTAAGACCTCAGAGATGAGGTACTTAGTGGTTTCTGTGTCAATACAACCAGGTGGGACCTGTCTAACCTCTGTTGCTGATGGGTCATTACTACTCACATCTGGGGACTGAATCTGTGACATTAAGGAGTGAAGCTCAGGAAGCCTTTTGCCTTTAGTGTCCGAGAAAGGCACAGGGCTGTGAACCAAGGCAAGAGGTCTATCTAGATCAGACATTGTTACTACCTTGTTTCAGGCCTTCGCAATGCTCCCTTCCTGTACCGGGTTCCAGGTGCACTCTCCTTCCATGTTAGCATCCCGTGGCCAGATCATGGTTCCTACTGCAGGAGGGAAAGACAGGACCAAGCAAGGCAGGTATGAGAACGGAATCTAGAGTAGGGTCCTACCAGCTTGGGGACCATTAAACCCCTTGGGTCCCACACAGTTCAGCTGGCATTGGTCAGTGCCAGGAGACCCCTGGCTGCTCCCTGCCTCCCACACCACCAGCTTCCACCAGGCCCTTGGGCCTTCTGGGGAGCAGCAGGACTCACAGGTTGCCACTTCTCACTGTTTGTCCTCACCACAGGGAAGGAGAGACAAAGCCAGTGTATGCAGTGAGGAAGGAGGGCAGGAGCCTCAGAATGCAAAGAATGCAGGACATGGGAGGGGTGGGGGTTGTATTTTCAGATGAGGCTGTTCATCCTGAACCAGGAAATGGTGAACACAGGTTCTCTTCTGTGCTCTGATAGGAACAATATGAGCTGTGCTGCCCAGCGTGCAGCTATGAATCCATCTTCTGGTCACAAAAGAGGAGCTGCAAAGAAGCCAAGAAACATGCGCTCCCCAAGGCAGGATTGGAGCCTTTTCAGAGTCCAAACAGTTTCCTGGTGAACTATGGTAACCCAGGCCCAGGCAAAGGAGACAGTTACCTCCAACTGCATCCTGTCCTCACAGCTTGTTTTAATACAAGAATTTCATCTGTGTATTGTTTTCAGGGTCTTTCTCAAGGGTTTGCTGGGCATTCAGCCTAGTGGACTTTGGTGACTAGGAGGGCTGTCTTCCAACATCAGATTACTAGTTTAGGAGAGAACATTGCCTCATTTTTCCTTGACAGTTTAATCATCTGATTCAAGCAGTCTGCTAAACCTTCCAAGAAACTGCCAGATTTACGTTTTCTCTCTCTCTCTCTCTCTCCCATGTATATATGGTATGTATATGTGGTGTGTGTGTGTGTGTGTGTGTGTGTGTGTGTGTGGTGTGTGTGTGTGTTGGAAAGCCCCTGTTGGTCAGATGAGCTCTGAAGCCTTTGGGTTTGAGGAGAGAAGCACTCTTTTATAGTAAGGTTTTGTTGGCTGGGTCAGACTCTTCTTAGATTTTAGTGCAAATTCCAGTCCTGAGCCAGTTAGAAGAAGGAAAAGCAAAGGTGTCTGGTGTCTGGGCCAGGGTTCAGTATGCTAAGAGGATAACACCTTCATGAAATTCAAGGTAGACTCAGTGCTCAGATATCATCCACAGTGGCCAGGGAATGCTTTCCTTGCAGAACATTGGTGCTTCTTGTCCTCCTATATCCCAAGGGTCACCCAAATTCCTGTCCCAGCTTCCTCTGTTCACCCCTCACTCTACCCCAGTGCTCACCATCGACTGTTTCCTGAATACCAACAGTGAGAGGGCAGTGAGTGGTCCCTACAGGGAGCCTCCTCCATCACAGGTAGGATAAGGCAGGCAGGCCTCACTGCCTCAGCCAACTGGACGAAAGGGGAAAATGAGGAAAACAACCAGGAGAAGAGAAGCAGAGAAAAGCCGGACCGGACCGTAACTGGGAGACAGAGGGCACGTGCCTCTCTCTCCGTGCCCCTTCCTTGGGAAGCCTCTTCTTCCAGTCTTAACATCTCCTTGGTTCCTGTGGCTGGTGGACTCTTCTTCATCCTCACAGATGGGGTAGCACTTGCATAGCAGATTTAGATTCCTAAATAACAGTCCGGTTTGCCAACAACAGAGTGAGATTTATAGCTCTGCACTCTATAAACAGTGAAATGGCTGCCAGAACCCCAGTGAACCTTGCAAGCGCCAGAGGTCAGGGGTCGTTCTGTGGTTCTTAGAACAATGAAGCATTCTGTCTCCTGCTGCCACCATGTCCCCATCCCTTCTTTCCTCACACAATGTCCCCATCCCTTCCTCATCCCATGACCTTTCTCAGATGTCACTTTTCATTAAATGCCTCCCTGGTCTTTCAAAAATAGCACTCACAACATTTGCACCACATCTTTATTAAATCCTCACCTGACACTGTAACTGCATTTCTGTTTTCTTGCTTACTGTGTTCCCGATAAACGGTACACTCTGAAAGTGTGTCTCATTGGCCAGTGGCTACATAGCACATAGTGGGTGCTTCAAAAAAACTCCTTTGAATGGGTACTACCCCAAGATTTTAATGCACTGTAATTGCATTTCTGTTTTCTTGCTTACTGTGTTCCTGATAAATGGTACACTCTGAGGCTTCTAGGCTCAGGCTCTGCCCAATGTGGAAGGAGAATCTTCTCCTGGCTGCCTTCTTATCATGGTGTACAACTCTCAGCTCCTTCTGCACCATGTCTGCCTGGACACTGCCCTGCTTCCTGCCATGATAATAAGGAACTGAACCTCTGAAACCGTAAGCCAGCCCCAATTAAATGTTGTCCTTTATAGAAGTTGCTTTGGTCATGATGTCTCTTCACAGCAGTGAAACCCTAACTAAGACAAGCTATGCTTAAGATCAATTAAGATTAATTTCATGACCTTTGATTTTTAATCTAGCACTTTCTCATCTATAAACCTACACAAAGCCGCTCATCAAATCACCTTGATTCTCTAGACAAGAGAAACAAACAAGCCAAATAATCTTTATTTAGTTGTAAAACTTCACTTGGTCCTTAAACTTAGTTATAAATGACATCCTTAGAATAATATAAATTCAGAAGCTATAAATCACATATATAGGTACTGCTAGGTGCACACCTTGTTTTCTACCCACCATGTCTCTGCAAGTCTGCCCCTTGCTTAAAAAATTCCAACTTAGCTTCATACTCACTCATCCTGAAGTTCTTTACCCTGTGATAACATCGTGGCTTCCCTGAGTGATTGAGAGATGCTACACAGTTAACAGCACAGAGTTGTGTCTCCTGCTGCTTTGACATTTTCCCTATCAAAGCTTTAGCTGTGGGATTTCCTCATGCTAAAACTAGCCATTAGCCGTGTGTGTGTGTGTGTGTGTGTGTGTGTGTGTGTGTGTGTGTGTGGGAGAGGGGGGGGGGGCATTGTGTTTTGCTGCAACTCTTGCTCGCCCTGGCGCTAGTTCTCCTGGGAAAACTACTTAGCTCAGCTTGTTGGGCCTAGAGCAAGAATTCAGTCCAAACTGATTCCCCTCTAAATCTTATTTTGATAACTTTAATGTTGGTCATCGATGTGTCTCTCCACTTATCTGTGAGTGTTGAGTCAGTAACAAGGGAGCTGTAGGTTAGCTGAGTCCTGGACTTTTCCTCCTGTAAGCAGTCTCAAGCCATTCTCCCTTAATAGTCAAAGGTTTTTAAAACCAATGGACACATCCTTTTTAAATATGTATTTGAACATTTTAAATTTATCCAGTCACAATTTCAATATGTATAATATATACAATAGAACATATAATGTACTCTGGTCATGCTCCCCCTGCACGATCCTCTCTTACTCACCTTCTGCCTTCACCAAATCCTTCTTACCTTCACGGCCCTTCCTGTTTTCACTATGTCCTCCCTGTTAGTGGCTGTTAATAAGTGTGCTCATTGCAGTTTCTTTCTTATACCTGACCAGTTCCCAAATAATTAAGACTGGAATATTATATTTATCTCACAAGCTTTAACAACTGAGCAGTATTGCTGATTTTAATCCTCTATGCTAATCTGGCTGCCTCCCAGCCCTAATCCCTGAGATACTTGAATTTTATGGCTTTCTCTGCTCGCTTTTCTCCTGGATTTTCACCCTGTGGCTAATCCCCTTCCCCATCTCTATAACTACCCCTCCCCTGGCCTGGAGGAAGTCTAATCCTATTCTCTTCTAAGCTTTCACACTTGTTTGCTTTAGAGATGATCGTGACTTCTTCCAGGTCACAGAAGTTAAAACCTCCAACATCTTCAATCGAGGCTGACACAAGTATCCAATGGGAGATATGAGAAAACAGGCTTTTGTCTAAGGTCAGGAGGCTGAGGAAGAAGTCAGCCATCTTTATCACCAATTCCATCCCCATTCCCTCTCTGTCTAACTCCTCGTCTCCCGTAAGTGCCTCATAATCCCACAGCTTAGATCTAAGCATTGCTATGTCGTTTGCTCTCCTAGATCTTTCTATGTAAAGCTTAGTAGTGTCTGGTGTTCTGAACCATCCCTTGTTATGGTCTCGGCACATCTCTACACGAATGCACAAAGATCTGCCTTATTCACTTGCAATGCAAATGTGGGGGTGGATCCCCCCAGCACACCCATCCCCAGCCCCCCCAGTTCCCCACCCTTACCCCAGCACATTTCTTTACAAACACTGCCTGTGGTTTTAAAGGAAAACAGTTCTCTGGTTGGGTGATCATTCATCACAGGTAACTGCCTTACTGGTCCCAAGATAAAACCCGCAGCAAAAATGATGAAATTATATTCAGTGAACACTTTGTGGCAAGAAATAGAGAACCATCTCGAAAAGAATGTCTCCCTGATAAAAAATAATATCTGTTTCCTAATAAGTGGCTAAGTGGCTTTCTCAATCAGCAGAGACGCCCTGTTTGTCCTGCTAAAGTGATTTTTCTTTCACCGGTTTAAATGTAGGCATAGTTGCACTGTTCGTGAGAAAGCCAGTCTGAGGTTCCTTTGTCACCTCGGATCCTAACCACTCCACAGCGGTCACTTTACTGTGCCCTCACACCATGTCAGGGATCACCTTCATGCCCCTCTTTTCCTGAAGGGTGTCCAGTCCCTCAAACAAGCGCGCCTGGCACATGCCCTGTGTTTACTGAGTGTTACTGCATAGAGGATAGAATGAAAAATGGAATACTTAATTCTCAGTACTTGCAGGGTTTGTTTTTTTTAGGAAAGGCAACGAAGTAATAAGCCAGATGTGATGATACATTCCTGGCTACTCAGAAGGCTGAAGCAAGAGGATCTCTTGAACTCCAAAGTTCAAGATTGGCCTGGTCTTAAGAAGAGGCATGAAAAGAAGAAGGGGAGGAGGAAGAGGAGAAGAAGAAGGAGAGAGATAGACAGAGAGAGAGAGAGAGAGAGAGAGAGAGAGAGAGAGAGAGAGAGAGGAAGAGGAAGAGAAGAAGAAGAGGAAGAAGAGGAAGAAGAGGAAGAAGAGGAAGAAGAGGAAGAAGAGGAAGAAGAGGAAGAAGA
>JADRCH010000065.1:4672122-4685239 GCA_019843965.1 Rhynchomys soricoides | reverse complement strand
GAGGAAGAAGAGGAAGAAGAGGAAGAAGAGGAAGAAGAGGAAGAAGAAGAAGAAACAACAATGGCTAAGTGTTTCCAAGTGAAGCTAGAAAGTTGGAAGATGACATTCACACCTGCTCCGCTTAAGCACTTTCACAAACAATTAAAGCCAGTGCCCTCTGGCTTCAGCATCTTTTGGCTAGAGTGTCATCATTGCCTGCTGCCTGTGCCCTGGACTACTTGCTGCCTAACCCTACCTGCCCTTGGGTTGAAGGTGAGGTGGCATAGAGTCAATGACAAACTTGGGGAGCAGGTGAGAAACACCAGAGCAAACTCATCTGAACGCTTCGGCAAGCTCCTTAATGCCCTCCACCTGTGCCCCATTGGTCCCAAGAAAGCGTCTCTTCTAAACAGCTGTTCCCAATTGGCTGGCATCATCTGTGCCAGCAATCCTGGGTCTCTCAGGCAGTCCTCAATTAGGCCCTTATGCAGGAGATGCCTTTGTGGCTGCACCGCCTGAGGTATTTACATAGAGGTGGCCCCCTGTTCCTGCTACAATTGCCAAGTCCGTCTGCACCACCCACCCCAACCCCAGTTCGTAAATTGTCCTAAATGGAAGGACTCTGGCAGAGTAAACTGAGGAATTGTGATTGGGTAATCAAGCCTAGAGGTTTCTGGTTACTTGAAAAGACCCAGAGACGGTTTTAGCAGTTTGATCTCCAATAAATCTTTCTTCCTGCCTATGGAGTCCAGTAGTCTATCTATGCTATCGATGATAATCATTAGCTCAGTAATGAAAATGGGTTTGTAACGAACTGCCTCTCAAACACCAGCTGTGTGAGTATCGTAAAAAAACCCCAACCGCATGTTTGCCATGCTCAGCACAGTTACTCTCAGGGATGCCCCAGCTAAGTGCACTAAAACTGCAGTTTTCTGCTTCCTAGATCCCTGTTACTTTGACATTCGATGGTGTCAGTCCTTGGTCTGTTAGGACCAAGGACCATGCTTTCCTTAGATATTTAATGATTTATTCATGGTGTCTCTTTCCTCTCCTTTTTACCTCTTTTGGTCATTTCCTTTATGTCAAGGAGTTGGGACTAGTTGGTACCAAGGATATCAAGTGTAAACAAAAACATGTGTGTGTGTCTGTGTGTGTGTTCAAAACAGGGATTCTCTGTATAGCCCTGGCTGTCCTGGAAATCCCTCTGTAGACTAGGCTAGCCTCAAACTCAGAGATCTGCCTGCCTCTGCCTCCCAAGTGCTGGAATTAAAGGAGTGTGCTACCACTGCCCAACACAAAACTTTTTTTTTTTTTTTTTTTTTTTGAGACAGGGTTTCTCTGTGTAGCCTTGACTGTCCTGGAACTCACTCTGTAGACCAGGCTGGCCTCGAACTCAGAAATCCACCTGCCTCTGCCTCTCAAGTGCTGAGATTAAAGGCATGTGCCACCACTGCCCAGCCACAAAAACTTCTTAAAAGAATGTATGTTTGCAGAGACTGATTAGAATCTCAGTGCTGTGCGGAGGTTGGAATGTTGCAGGTCTAGCAGGCATGTTGCCTTATCTCAGGCTAGTCTCAGCCCTTGGAACAGCTGTTCCTTGCTCACCTCTGTGTCAGAGTGGATGTCCTATGACTAATAGATAGAAACTGTTTGGTATCTACTAACTTAGCAGACTGTTAGCTTCCACCAGTCCAAACTATCATCAGAAAGCTTCCCTCGTCTCAGCGTCTATACCCGCCAATGTATTTTAAATTTGCCTTAATCAATGACATTTTTTGTTCTGTAAAACTATAAAAACTTCATGGAACTAATCTTTCACATTGGAACATGGAATTTATGATGACCTAAGTCTGTGTTCCTGGGGCCATGGTCACTCAAAATGTCTCTAGTAGTAACTGTTTCTTATTCCCTTTAAACATGAAGAAGCCATGAACACCCTGCTTTCTGGAAGGCAGGAGGCCTGGGTTTGGTCCTGGCTTTCCTACCAAACGCTTTATTCACTTAGTCACATATTCAACAACACACACTAATGTGTGGGAAACAGCAATGTACCTAGGAACTATAGGAGTCCCCATGGGCTATGGTCTGAGTGCTTGGCCCCTAGCTTGTGACATTATTTAAAGGCCATGAAGCCTTTAGGAGCTAGTGTCTGGATGGTGGTTGACTAACAGTGGGCCTAAAGGGTTGTATCTGCCTCTGGACCTGCTCTGTATCTCCATCTCTGCTTCTTGGTTTGTGATCCCATGATCTTTAAAGGTTAATCTTTGTTATCAACTTATCAACATCTAGAATCCGCCAAAACCCAAGCTTCTGGGCACTGCTGGGCATGCTGGGCACTCCAGTGAGGGATTTTTCTTGATCAGGTTATGTGAAGCAGCAAGACCCACCCTAAATTTCGAGCATGTCTTTTGATAGCAGTCCACACAAAAGAGCATAGAAGGAAGCTTTGCTTCTTGCCCACTTGCCCCTCCCCACTCTTGTTGGCATGTTCACCCACTCTTGTTGGCATGTTCACCCATTCTGTTGCTGAGACAGGTCTTAAACCCAACTTGTTCAGCATTGCAACCTGAACCAGCAGCTCTCCAAGAATTCTCCAGGACTCCAGCCCCAGACTGCAGAGAATCCAGTCTCAGGGACAAACAACCACTGAATCTGTGGTTTTTCCATCCCAAGACAGCGATTGTTGGACTACACAGACCACCACATCCTATGACCTAGTCTAATAATTTGTTTAGTCTATAAGTTCTGTTCCTTTAGACAACCCCATCTAATACATTCCCATAGCCATAGATGGAGCTCTTCCACCAAGCCTTCTCTCAGCAATGGACTGAGCTTCTAAAACTATAAGACAAAATAAGCATTTTCTCCCTTGCATCTGCTGGGTACTTTATCACAGTGATTTGGAAAGCAGCTAGCATAGCCGCCTTGCTCACATGTGTTGGAGGCTGGAGACTGCTCGAGAAGCAGGTGTGCTCTGCTCATGGCGGAAGGCTGCCCTGAACACACCCTCCTGGGTGAGTGCACCTGCTGGCACAGGAACTTTGCTCCTTACTGCTGAACTAGTGAGAGTAACAGCCTGGACTACAGGCCTCTGCACTTTCGTGCTGGCTTTTGAATGTTGTCTCTAAGCACGTCACATCCTGAAAGCATGTGTGACTTCGAACTCCCTGAGAAAGACGAACAATTGAGAAGCAGTGAGGAGGTTTGATCACATGACTTTTCTAAAGTGATTCAGTGAGAATCCAAGCACTCACATAGCTAACCATGTCCTGCAGGGAAAGAAAGAAAAGAGACTCAGCAGTCAGAATTTATCACCCGCAGATTGTATTTTCTCCTATTCTTCCTTTTTCTAAATACTATTTTAATTAATACTTTGAGGGTTTCCTACAATGTGTTTTGGTCATATTCACCCATCACCCCAACTCTTCCCGGATCCCCCATCTCCACTCTCACCTCATTCTATCCATCCAACTTTGAATCCCATCTCATCAGGTCCAGTTTGTGTTACCAAATATCTCCCGGAAGTGGGGCCTGCCCTGGCATGTGGTTGACCTACCAGAGATCACATCATTAAAGAAAACTAACTAGTCCTCTCCCAGCTGGTACTGATATCACATATCAATAATTCTCAGCTAGTGGCAGGATTTTTGAGCCCACTTCTGCTGGAGTTTTATTGGGCTTGCAGTTCCTTTCTCAGGAGAGTGAAGATGACACCAATCTTACTAAGCCTCCCCTGCCCCTTCATTAAGGGGAGCCAGGACTTCCAACAAGCAAATAGCTCATGCTCTGCCATTGAGCTATGTCTCCTGGCTCTAACCAGTTCCCAAGAGGGCTGAGCTGTCTGTGACAGACAAAGGCCACTTACTTGACAGCAGAATTGAACCCATCCATTCAGGGCTTCCACTCTGCCCAGCATCAAGCGCTAAAAGCCACTACTCCTGGAGCTAGCTACTGGTGCGCTGGCTGAATCCTCGGTTCAGTTACTACAGCTCTGAGTTTTTCCAGATGTTTTCTGGGAAATGATACTTATCTGTTTTTGCAATCCTCTATGAAGCAAGGTCACTTCCTGCGTAAACACAACTTCATGGTGGGTTACCACACACCTTCCCACATGGAAACCAGGGAAGGCTTTGGCAGTGCAGGAGCAGTCAGGTGTGAGTTCAGTTTTGTTTTTCTGAACTTCCTAAAACAATAAACCAGCTGGTTCCGGACATGTCCAGGAATAAGGAGATGGCTTGTCCTGGCTCTTTTACTTATCTGGCGGACCCAAGAGATGTTTTTAAGATTTCTGAGAAAGATTTTATTATCGCATATTTATAATCTGGAACCAATGATCCCCACAGAAAGTTAGATAGAACTATAGTTTTGATCCTGTATCATCATCGGGTCATCATTGTCATCGTTGTCATCATCATCATCATCATCATCATCATCATCACTGATGCTAAATGAGTCCATGGTACAGAAAGTGTTGGAACCCTACCAGAGGATCTTTAGGGTCCTGGTTGATTTGACAGTTTATGATCTTCACTCCATCAAGCCCTAGAAATTCAACTTTTTTTTTTACCCAAGTCCTTCTGAGTGTGGAATTTGTCTTTGTCTAAAAGCATGGACTTGCCACTTGGATCCACAAGGAAAAACCAGGTCTCCCAGACAGGAAGGTCCACTCACTCTATGATGGAGAGGCTTCATTCTGAAGCAGATGACCTTGGAGATTGTATTAGAATAAAAACAAAGTGCACTTCCTGACCAGATGGGTCTCTTCAGTGGTGAAGGGATTGAGAGATGGGACCACCATGCAGCACCGAAGCCATAAGAAAGATAGGCCGGATCATACTCTACCTCCAAAACTTCCTCTATTCAAATCTAAAGCTCAAGTCAGCATCCTGAAGATGACTGTGGAAAGCCTTTATGTGTTTCTCCTCTGTTCTAGCCTGTTAGAGCTGCTGGATACAGAATTTTTCATAACACTCTGGTTACAGTGTCTCTGACTGACCAGCCAGCTGCTGAGTACTGGCTAGTATGTAGATATGCACTTTCCACAAGTGCATATCTTGTGGTGGGGACTATGTTGGGTCGGTTATGTCGCCAGCTGTGCAAGAGAGAACAGGCTCATAGAAGCTGTTGGCTGCCTTGTCCAACATGACACAGTGAGTTTCTCTTGTCCTGGGACATCCTTTCTGCCCCCTCCCTGGGACTTCCAACACATGGTCTAGCATAGTACACGAGCTCAGTAAATAGTTATAGAATAAGCAAGGACGTGAAGATATGTGCAAGTCAAAGAATCAGAAATGAGGCCAGACTCAGTCAGTTCTTGCCAGATCCTGCAGGCCCCAAAGCAATCCCAGAAAATCTCCGTTTGTGTATATCTGAGGAAGACTGAGGTTGCCCATGAACCTGAAATTTGGAAGTCCATTCATTCTGTTTTAGGAAAAAAATAATCACATGATGTCACAGTCAGAACCACAAGGACTAGAGTCTTAGTGGCCACAGCCCTGACTGAAACCATCACACTCCCCTAGCAGCTGCTTGACTGTGATTTAAGCTGTCTTTATGCTGCCCAAAGAGGTGTCAGTTTTGGGTCAAACGAACAAAGAAACGTTCTGTCCACAAGATAATGGATTTCAGGATTTCTCTACATGGTACTAGAGAGGACATGTTTATTTCCAACTGTCTTGTGGGGACCTGTGGAGTCCAGCCACACTTCAGTTGTGACAGCCATAGAAAGATGGAAGAGGAGCTGCCCCACTTTAATGAGAATGGGAGGGGACAGAAACAAGGAGAAATTGACTTCAGTTAAGAACCCAGCAAACGGCACTCAAATGCTGTCAGGGATCTGGGCCACTGAACTTCTTGCAGCATCCTTGAGATGAAGGTGTGGTCCCTACGTATGTTCGCCTACTCCAACATCAGCGCACCATCAGAATCCACATCCATTTATTGAGGCTCCTAAATTTCTACTTCCTCCACTCTGCTTTCCTGGTGGCAATGCCTCAGTTCAGGCCACCATCTTGCTGGTTGTGACCTAGACAGGTACCAATGTCACAAAGCTGGTACTAATTGTCACAGCCATGGTTGGAATGGCATTTGACCTGAGTCTTGGATAGTAACTTTCTCTGATGAGACAAGGATGTTGAGACCTTCTAAGGTTCCCCTGAGGCTTCCCCTATCTCATCTACCACCTGGCCTATTTTCGAAATCGATGGCTATTTTAACAAACATATCCTCTAAGAGTCAGTCATTAACTCAACACCAGGAAGGTGTGCTGTGCTGTTCTGCTTCTCCCTTTGAAGAGTTTCTTGCCTTCAGCATAAGTAATGATCTTTTTCAACTAGTTGTCAAATAACCCTTATACCAGATGACATGGCCGCCATCCAAGCAGAATCCTGAAGAGTTAGCAATTGTGTACTGACCCAACCCTGCCTAGAGAGCTCTGCTACCTCATCTCACCCCAGCCACACAATGTCACATAGTCTGGTTGGCTTGGGGCCATTGGTGAGTCTTGGTCTCCAGGAAAAACAGATCAAAACATAAAACCTCAGGTTGGCCAGGGGACTTCTAATTTGGGTATACTGGATTTTAAGCACACACAACTGACATACATTTCTCTCATAATGACCAATGTTCTTTTTCACTGGGACATAGGGTTTCTTTGAGTTGGACTGAGCTGTGGAGCCGTGGGGAGCAGGTCTGGAGCAAGAGTGGGGTCAAGGTGTGTCTAAATCCCAGACATCTCATCCTGAGATCAACAGGAGAAGGGTCGATTCCCCTCTGCCCTGGGCCTTTGTGTCCTGAGCACATAGACCTGTGCCTCCACCTTTGTCCCACAGGAGGAGGCCATGTAGCCCAGTAGCCAGGTTAAACTTCTTTTCTCCTTGTAAAGAATCCCTCCTTATGCTAATGAGCTTCCTAGGCACCCTGGCCCCAGCCCGCCCCAGCCCTCAAAGGTTGAAATAGGCTTTGCTCCCTCCCCCTCACCCCACAATCCTCCACCCCTCACAGGTAGTCCTATCATTATGGGTGGAGACATAGAAATAACAAGAATTAATTTACAGAAGCAAACAAATTCAGCTTTTGAGAGAAAGCTTTGGCTCAGCACAGCTGCTTCAACCAGGAACATTTCAACCCTGGGTAGACCAGCGGCTTAAGTTAGAGGGGCCAAAGAAACAACATTTTGAACCTGAGGGAGGATGGTCCAGGATCATGTGGCCTAGGACTGGGAGGCAAATGACCATTTGGGCATCCTGGAAAGCTCAGAGATAAACACAGGATTATGGACTTGGAACTCTACATGAGGAGATGAATGAAGAGTACTGCATGGAGCCCTATATATAAGCTGCTTTAGGAGTCCTGTATATCAGCTGCCATAGGAGCCCTGTATATCAGCTGCCGAATGAATGGATTCAACTGGCGCCATGAACACCCCAGCTTGAATTACACAATCAAATAGATGAGCAGGTAACTGCCAGGTCTTCCTGCCCCAGGCAGATCTGCAGACACATCTGTGGGTGGAATTCTAGGAGGCTTTCCCAACTGCTCTGCCTCCAACACATAGCCTTCTGGGCCCTCAGGGAGCTGGTTTCATATCCTGAAGTACTCCTTTTCTTGGCATCTGTGACTTTACAGTGGCACACAGCCAAGCATTGCCAAAGACAAACAGTGTCGTGAATGGTCACTGGTGAACAGCAGAGGAAGGAAAAGCTATACAAATGAATGGAGCCTGCCCGCTGGGAGCCAGACCCTTCACAGACTAAGTCATTGCTGATCTCCAGAAGACGTAGATGAGTAGGCTAGGTCATGCTTTGCCTTATTGTACTTTGGCAAGTCATTATTTATATGGAGGGTTGATATGATGGCTAGTTTAATGTCAACTTGACACCAAGCTAGGGTCATTTGAGAAGAGGGGGCCTCAATGGAGAAAGTGTCTCCCTAAGAACCAGCTATAGGCAAGCCTGTAAGGCATTGTCTTAATTAGTGATTGATGGGGGAGGGCCTAGCCCATTATGGGAGGTGCCATCCCTGGGCTGGTGGTCCTGGATTCTATAAGAAAGCAGTCTGAGCAAGCCAGGAGGAGCAAGCCAATAAGCAGCACTCCTCCATAGCCTCTGCATCAGCTCCTGCCTCCAGATTCATGCCCTGTTTGAGTTCCTATCCTGATTTCCTTTGATGATGAACAGTGATATAGAAATGTAAACCAAATAAACCTTTTCCTCTCCAAGTTGCTTATTGGTCATGGTGTTTCATCACCACAACAGTAACTCTAAATAATACAGCTGAATTATTTTCCCATTGGCTCAGCTAAAGCATCATCCTTTTAGGATTTGTAGAAGCATGCAGAGCTATACACCAAGGCACAGTATGTCTCAGCCAAGCATTGCTACCACCTTGCCACTGGCCTGGGCAATGCTCTCTGCCTGTACTGATTGCATTCTCCTTCCATTTGGCATCCTGAGGTATAGTAGGAACATGGCTCCTACTACAGGAGGGGAAGATGAACCAAGCAAGGCAGATATGAGAACGGAATCTAGAGGAGGGTCCTACCAGCTTGGGGATCATTAAACCCCTTGGGTCCCACACAGCTCACCTGGCATTGGTCAGTGCCAGGAGACCCCTGGCTGCTCCCTGCCTCCCACACCACCAGCTTCCACCAGGCCCTTGGGCCTCCTGGGGAGCAGCAGGACTCACAAGTTGCCACTTCTTCTCACTGTTTGTCCTCACCACAAGGAAGGAGAGACAAAGAGCCAGTGTGTGTGTGTAGTGAGGAAGGAGGGCAGGAGGGCAAGAAAAGGAACTTCTGCACGTAGCTGTCACTCACTACAGGTCCTCAGCCTCAGGATGCAGAGGGACCATATACTGTATGCAGTACATCAGGGGCTGTGTTCAGATGAGGCTGTTTATCCTGAATCAGGAAATGATGAATACAGGTTCTCTTCTGTGCTATGATGGGAACAATATGAGCTGTGCTGCCCAACATGTGGTTATGAAATTCAAAGAAGCCAAGAAGCATGCGCTCCCCAAGGCAGGACTGGAGCCTTTTCAGAGTCCAAACAATTCCTAGTGAACTATAGTAACCCAACCCAGGCAAAGGAGACAGTCACCTCCAACTGCATCCTGTCCTCACAGCTTCTTTTGATACAAGAAGAATTTCATCTGTGTGTTGTTTTCAGGGTCTTTCTCAAGGGCTCCCCTGCCACTCAGCCCAGTTTATCACTAGATAACTGAAAATACACCCCATGATTCTAAAGAACGGCATAATTATATGATCCAGGTGGTCTGATTGGTCTGACGAACTTAACTCTAACCCTAACCTTAACCCAACTCAATTTTATATGACCTGGGACCAAGGCCTGTAAAATCCAATCATATTGTAAGACTCTGGGCGAGCCTTAACTTACCAGAGACACTGCCACCCCCCTATTGAACACATGGAGTCAGGGATTGATGCAAAATGCAAGAGGAATTTATTAATTCAGCATGCTGATGTTGTTCTGCATACCAAGATGAGAGAGTGACCACACGGAGCCCGTTCAGGGACCTTATATACAGATTTTTGAGCAGCAGCCATTAGGCACAATGTGATTGGCAAAACGGTGTGACTTTTAAATTGATTGGTCTTTAGGGAATGAGGTAACAGGGGCTTAATCAGCCTCTCCCTTCCAGCCTACGTGAACCTGTTTCTTCCAGGAGGGGAGGGGTGCCCATGTGTTCAGAGGGACCCTGGTGGAATATCTCAAAGTTCCTGAGCTGACTTCTCAATATCTCTAAAGGGAACCTCTTCCTTTGAGTTCATTTAACTGCTGTTAGAGATTAGAGTCTAGCCAAGAAAGAATATGCTGAAATTGGTTCTTCTTAATTAGACAAATTCAAAGTTTTTAGAATTTTATTTTAAGTTAACGAATAATTGTATATATTTATTTAGTACAACATAGTATTTTAATATATTTTTATGATGTGAGATGATTATATTAGGCTGGTTAATAAATTCATTACCCTCATGTAATTATAATTTTGTGGTAAAACATTTAAAATGTAATCTTTTGGCAATTTTGAAGTATTAATTACATTATTACTTATTGTAGTCACTGTTCCGTGCTGGATCGTATAAACTGATTCCTTCTAATTGCAACTTTGTGCCCTTATTCAACTGCTACCCTGTCCCTATGTGTCCTCCCCACCTATTGCTGTTCCAAATTGGTTATTATATTGAATGTACTAAAATTCACCACTACATTTAAAGAAATCTGGTGGCTACCCCTAAAATTATGGTAGGGTAATGTCCTGGCTAGTTTTCTGTCAACTTATAGAAGCTAGAGTCATCTGAGAGGAAGGAACCTCAACTGAAAAAATTGATTTACTATTCATAATTGTTAAGGCTTAGGTAACAGTTACCTGGATAGTCTGCCATTATAAGGAAACTTTCTGATATGTTTCTGCCATTACTAGGAAACTTTCTAATACCAAGATTGATTACATATTCTGTTATAGTCTATTCCCTTGAAAACCAATCATGATAGAAATCAGTAGAATTGTTTTGTATAGTTACCCACAATAAGCCTGGACCCAAACCAACTACCCAACAGCATTTCCTGAACCTGTGTCTAAGCTTTTATGGTATTTGCCTTTATAAGCTGCCCCTGGGATGGACCCCAGCATAAGAGAGACATCTGCACCAATACAAGAAACTATTTGGAATAAGACCTCCATTTGAGTAGTGGTCAGTAAAGTTTAAGTTCCCAAGACCTCCCTGGGAACTCACATCCTGCTTGGCAGAAAGAGACATATCTGTGGATAACTGACAGCCTGGTTGGCAAGTTAGGACATAAATATTAGACAAGTCCCATCCTGATAGACAAGTTAAGTCATGAATATTATACAAGGCAAGTCCCCCTGCCACAACTGAATACCCCAACCAATGGAAACAAGATAAATGTACAACAAAGATATGTTTCTAAGGAAATCCCCCTGTCCTTAAATCCTGATTGGTGACATAACTTGGCACAGGTGTTTGTGGATTTGAGGCTTAAAACTCCTGTAGGATCTTAATTCGGGGTCATGGTTCCTTTCTGGATCATGGCCCTGGTCGTTCAGTCCTGGGGCATATGCTCAATAAACTATCCCTATCTGACTGAGATCAGTGTTTGTGTGGTTTATGAGATGATTCCTGGATCCCAGCAATAACATTTGTTCCAATGTCACTGCATCAATTATGAGATAAGGAAATACGGTTTTGCTTTTGTTCCACTTTATATCCCTGTGCATATAATACTGTATCTTCCAGAGACAACCATAGAGTGGAAAGATACGTCTTGCTCACAGTTTCAGAATGATTGGGAGGAGGTGGTGGAGTATTTCACATCACAATGACCCAGAACCAGAAATGGTTCACTAGAAATGGCCAGGGTAACATGTGGTCCCCCAAAGCATTCTTAGAGACCTACCTTCTTCAACCAGGCTCTGTCCCCCACAGTTCTGCCCCCCTCCCAATGGTATATTTAAATTTGGGCTTGGGCAGTAAATTAAACCTTCCGATAGGTTGGGACCATCACGCTCTAATCTCTGGAAATGCCCTAATGGGGCACCAGAGATGTGCTTACTCATCTCCTAGGCATTCTGAGTCCAGGCAACTGATTATCAAGATTGACCAGCAGAGCCCTTGTTCTAAATGACTAGAACTGCTCCTCACTCCATTCCAGAAATACCACACAAAAGAAACATTTTCATTTTGTCTCTGAATGATCTCATTTAGGTTTCCCTGACTTTGAACAAGATCCATCAGTATTTACTCTATGAAAGTCATAGAGTAAGGAAATATGGTTGTGCCAAGCACCATGCATCTCTGTGCTGGGAATGCAGCAATAACTGACAACCCTCTTGGAGCTCCCACATTAGGGATGATTAGATGACTAGTGATCCTTGCAGTTGGTCCAGTGTATCTATCCATGTATTCGTGGATGCATTCATTAAGCAGTACTGGATGCCTACTATAGTGGCTTTGCCAGGTGTCCCGGGGACAAGGTGGACATTGTCATCGGGCTGCTGATCTGCTTTGTTAGCACGAAACAGTGGCCTGAAGCTTCTCTGGATGCAGACCATCCTTTCCAGCTGTGGGCAGTCATGTCTATCGTAGAGGATGCTACTGTTTGCCTAGCTAAGCCTGTTGCCTTCTTCCCATTATGCTCTCCTATCCCCTCTTGCTACTGTGCTTTTCAGCTAAAATTAGGCAAGGCCACCACAATATACCGCTGATCATTAATATTCTACTGCATGTATCCACTCAACGACTGGTTTAACAATGGCCCTCTAGGGCATGCACTCTGCTATGTGCCATGCACATAGAGCACCATAGAGCAGCCATGGTTTCTCTCTGAATGCAGCTCACAGTCTGAAGGGGTAGAACAGGTCAAAACCAAAACACACTTTGTGAGTGAATAAACCCAGACATCAAAGCAAAATTTAAAATGTAAGTGGAATTTGGGCTCACTGGTTAAGACCACACACTGCTCTTACAGGAGAACCTGACACCTCTGTCTGCCACAGGCGCTCATGCTAAAGCATGCACACACACACACACACACACACACACCCCTACACCTTAAAATAATAAAGAATAAGCAAACAAGTGGGGCGATGTGAAATTTAAAGTGAGGCAGGGTGAGAGAATGATAGAACCTAGATAAATAAGATAGTCGGGAGAGGCCTTCCTTTCCAAATGCATTCTTAATTATTAGCATATTTAATGGACCCACTAAGAAGTAGTGTTTTTAAAAGAAACATTCATCTGTTTAGAAAACACTCTAGAGAATCTCTTAAAAGAAAATATGAGAAGCAGTGGAAGCTAGCAGTCTGAGAGATCTGTTCTCAAGGGGAAAGAGTCAATTAGACAAGACTCAGCAAAGTGGGCCAAGGCACAACCCTGTAACCTCATACTCTCAGGAGGCTGAGGCTGGAGGATTGCCTGAGCCCTGAGTGCTGAGCCAGTCTGCCCAGTGAGAATGGGAAGTGCTTGTTCTGATGTTGAAAGGGAAATGTATGGAATTCACTTCCTTTGTGCTTACAGAGACTAATTATTTGAGAGGGAGCCCAGATAGTAAGGGGCAGGCATCAGTGTCAAGTGAAAGGGTGGGTTTCCCAGTGGACC